>WURT03645947.1:0-19491 GCA_009936505.3 Holothuria glaberrima | reverse complement strand
CTCAGCCTCTGTGATGACGTCATCGTCGGTCTCAAATCACATTTGAGACCGGGGCACCCTCGCATTTATCCCCTAAGTTGATAGCAGTAAACACAGTAAACTTAATGTACCTTATCTTCTGCTATATACGTGCTATATGCGTGTCTTAGTTAGTATTCGCCAAGTGATTTTGTGGGGGATTTATTCATTTTTCAGGTGCCAAGAGTATTTGCTGAGTTCAGTGTGGTGTTTCTTTTCTTTGTCCTTGAGCGTTGCTTTGTGTACTGCCTGTCTTTCTTTGAAAGTCGTAGCTGGCAGACGTATGTGCGTTTTTTCGTCTGTGGGGGTGGACCAAGGTTCTTGGTTTGTGCATTTGCCTGGGAGGGGCAGTGGTCCTTTTTCTGCAGTTGCAGGTGTCCTGTGTGTCGGTTGGTTGGCAGTTGATTATTTTGCTGTTATGTGCCTTTAACTTATCTTTAGGGCGTGTCTGTTACAAATTTGTGTAGTTCGTGACGTTTGGGGAAGTGGTGATACACAAGTGCGAGAAACTTTCTGCCGATGTTCGTTTTTAAGTGTCTGGTGGGTTGAACCAGGTTATTCTTCGTGTCTCTTGATTTTGTTTAATTTTGTTGGATGATATTCTTAGGGTGAAATGTTAACTTGGCCTTGTGAGCGGCTTCATGTAAGGCTTTTTGGAATTTATTTTTAGCATTGTTGAACACCTCTTCGTTACTGGAGATGTTATTCAGACGGGTTTCTATGGACTGCGGGATTGTCTTAATGATGATGGGTGGGTAACTTGATTCCTCGTAGACGTACTGGTGGGTATCTCCTGTTTGGAATAGGGTCTGTTCTCTCTCTTAGACAGGTCGAACGTAACATCGAGGAAGTCGGTGAAGTCCTCATACTTCCCGCCCTCAAGAAAGGTACCTTTGCATGACAGAGAAAGGATCCCCGCCGGGGTGGGAACTAGTTGCGCACATGAACAGTTTTCGTCGAGTTTCTGGGTTTATATCGGTGTGGGTACGATATCATCTTTTGTGGTACCCCTAATCACCAACTCCTTCATGGCGGCGCGTCTACAAAGGTTGTCTACCCCTAAAGGTCTAATGAATATTCACGACTCGTCATGACGTATAGGAGGAGGAACACACAACCCTCCCAAACATAGTGTACAAGTTAATCACAAAGGTATGATACCTCTTTCGGCGGTTTTATCACAATAGGACTCCCATGAAGTGTATCAAAGGACCTTGTCGAAATTCAGCCACGGGGCAAATGTGTATCGTCGTTAAGGGCAACAGTTTATCATATATAAACCCCTGTTATATCCCATATTACATATTTCAAGCATTGCGCAAGTATTTGCGATAGAATTTCAAAAGGAGAGTGGGACATAAAAAGGCTGCAAGTGCTATGTTGACAATTTTGTCTCTTTGAAGTATACGTACGCATGTACAATGTGATATTAATAACACAACGAATTCAATCACTCAATTGCTGCTTCACACCCACTACGCCATCGGGCAAAAGTTTCGATCTCGGATCAATGTTCCGCCAATTTTACAGACAATAAGCATTCATCCCTTCAGGGAATTACGACTGTCTGCAAAAAATGTATTCTTTCCCTTGTATTAAAAAATCTTGCTTCAGGAATGGGCTGGAGAGAAACTGCCATTCCTACCTTCTTCAGAAAGGGGGATAGGTAGAGGGAGAGAGCGATCCGAAAGTGGATTGCAGGAAGATTTTTTTCGATTCAAACATGGTAAGAAAAAGATGTTATGAAATTTTCCAAAAATGCAACTTGCTTGTTTTGAAATAATAAGTAGCCGTCACCACAAATCAGAAAAGGTATTCCTCTCTGGTAATGTTGTGTTAACAAGGTTTTCAGAGTTTGACCTCTAATGACCACCTGATGACCTGCGAGCTCCACCAACAATGATACAGTCCCTACTCTTGACGTATTGCTGTATACTGTGACTATGGTGAGTATCCATGCTTCCTGTCTGAAAATTTCGTGTTAACAAGGTTTCAGATTTTCACCTCTGGTGACCTCAGATAACCTTTGACCTTCACCAAAAGCAATAGATTCTTCCAGTACGGGGTGTCATGCCAAGAATGAGAACTGTCGAAGTTTCCTTTTATGAGATATCGTGTTAACACACACTGACACACATATATACGCACACACACGCACACAAGCTAGCAAAGTTGTCTCTTTCATTCGAACCAGAAATAGTTGGTAGATAATGTACTTACAAAACCTTTAGCTTCGTGGGTATTCTTAAATCAACGTCTGAAATCGACGTCAAATTTTCTTGGTTGGAAATTACTCTGTAAAAAAGAAGAAAGTTGAAGAGTAATTAAAACGATGTACATTACCTCGCGAAAAGAGTAAGTTACTTTACTGTCTGATGTTTCTCCCATTCAAGGAAATTAAAACTACGTTATTGTCAACATAAACAGGATGAGATATTTGCTCAGAATTTTTTAATGAAACGGCTGGAAAAGAAGTCTAGAAAAGCAATCGATTGGGAAAGAGGAATCACTGCCACAATAGATTCAGCCATTTTTTCAAAATTGCATGGTTTTAATGAGCCGAATAACCGTGCCGGTCTAGGGTCAAAAGAAAGATTACACATAGTGAATGGAAAGTAAAATTCTTTCATGCAGGGATCCTTTCACATATTTCCAATGAGAACCCATCTCATGGGGCATATGAAGTTTCTAGTAAATCGAAAAAGTTCGAAGACAGCATCAACCGCCGTGGAGGTAACACTGGCTACGTCGCATCATGAAATGCCTATAGAAAAGGTTGCATTTCTATTTTTTCGGCAAGTATGACCCTTGTTTTTCTCTGGACGATTTAGGAAGTATGAAGGGTCACGCAAATGGACGAATGTGTGTTCTATGCCCGAGAAACACCTCGATGAGATTTCATACACTGAGTTGAATCTCGACTATCAGATGTCAGGGCGCCCTCATTTCTACTGACACAATCCTAATTGAAACATAACCCCTAAAAAAGTACAGTAATGTTGAATTCTAAGGCAAACAGGATTATTATAACATATTATACTCCAGGCATTACAGAGTAGGCATTTTTTGAACAAATTAAGAGACCAAACATCTCGAAAAATGCCAGGAGAGTTTATAAATTAATGTGGCGAGTCGAGTTGCCTCTGATGTCACGCATATTTGGCTACAATTTGTATTTCTTTCAATTTTCAAAGTCACTTTAGATGGGAAATTCCTAGATTGCTTTTGATGAAAACATCACTTAATTTTGAAGCAGCCGGAAATAGAACCCCGACCTTCTGTATGCCAATAAGCATCAATGTTTTAAAGTCTTTTTTGATGGTTAATAAACACATAGATAGTTCAATGCACTGTGGGCATATTTTGAATCGCAGTGCTTGACACAAGCTAGTCACGAAATGTTCACATCCGTATTACATGACCAGTAAAGGCTCAAATCTAGGCTAGGTTCCCGCTTGTGATTTTAAGAAAAAGTTCGTACGTGTCCAGCAAATTATTAAGAGAAGGACATTTCTATAAAGCTAAGATTGTGTCTTTTGCGAATCCAAAGGACATTAAAGCTTGCTCGAGGTTAGCAGGAAGGATTCAAGGCCCACTATCTGTATCAAGTTCGTGATTAGACATTGATCAGCAGTGTGCACATGTTTATATCAATGCATTAGACTGCCTACCGACGGTCATATCCATTACTATTTGAGGAGTCGAGAAATCAAGTTTACTACTGTCTTCTAGAAGAGAGGAAGAGAAAAGGAGAGGAAGAGAGAGAGAGAGCGGAAAAGATGATGAAACTGATGGTAATTACATCATATCAACAAGTTAACTACAATTTATCAAAAATTTGCAGTCTTGGCCATGAAACAAGTGAAATGTTCTAGATGGCAGAAAACTTCACGTTCATCCGCCTAAAAGTACACCCTCATAAACACCGTGTATCTGTATATTTAGAGAATTATGAAGCTTTTGTACACTTAACAAATTTTCAAAAAAAAATGCATGAGACTTCATAAGAGTGTGATACTAGCTCGCGCAGATACTGAGATGCAGAACCAGTGTAATCTGCATTGTGTGGGGCTGTAGGCTGTTTTAACTCGGCTGTTATGTAATGGAATGGTGTGCAAATTTAAGGGTTAAGTTAGCTGATTGAAACTGGGCAAACCTGAAATATGTGAAGAAGGAGGGCGCCATTCTCTGCAATGGAACCGGAATCAGAGATGCGACATTGTTTAAAAATGGCAAGGACGCGAAGCAACTTGGTGTTACGTATCAGCGACTGCATACTACGAAAAATCAAAGGAAAGAGTAAATTAAACATAGCCTATTAATCCAGGGGCGGATCCAGGATTTTACAAAAAAGGGGGAAGGAGGGCGGAGGGGGGGGGGAATTTTACAAAAAAAAGAGTGTGGGTATTCCAAGAGAGCAAATTTCGAAGCTACGAGCGTCAGATGTACGAAGCCTCGATGGGGGCTAGGTTTCTGGTGACGAATTTGTATTAGATACTGTTAATGGTATCTCCTGGCATCTAGCAATCAAAATTGTGTTCATGAACTTTGTATTGGAGCTTTGGAACCATCTCAAAAAAGCAAGTAATGTCGAACATAAGGAGGGGAGAGGGGGGGGGGGCTAAAGCCGGAAAATCAGCCTGGATCCGCACCTATATTTGTAACCTTGTAGTTCATTCCAACAGTTCTGGCTTAGTAAGCGTGTACTGTATTTTCGGACACACCTTCTCTCTTCTCAATGTTGCATAAGTGGATATACACTTAATTTAGTATAGGTCCAGAGTTTATGAGTTTATACTTGACAATTAATCAGTACAAGCTATTAGTGCAGTCAGCCTACACATGGGGACTAAATGAGTACAACCACCCATGCGAATATACCAACCTTCATCAACTTTAGCGATATAGGATGTTGTCGTTAGCTTTTTGGACAGGTTAAATTTATAAGAGGAGAAGAAGTAAAAAAAAAATCGAAAGTATGTAATCGCACAGTAAGCAATTTGCCTCAACTGCAGCGTGGCATGTACGGTGGGAGTACTTTCTTTAAAAACTCCGTAAACAAAGAGACTTACACAATTTTTACTAAACAAGTGGTTTTTCACACTTTATCATAAACTGATCGGTAGTAATCGATACCGTTGGATCGTGACGGAAAGCAATAAAACGATCCGTCTAAAAGGTTTCACTAAAGTTCTCGGTAAACGCAAAGTTACGAAACATTTTTTGGAATAGCGCCATCAGTCAGTTTCATCTTCATACGAGGTGATCATATCGGCATCACATAACTTGTTTTCGTCGAGATACAGCCACCTGCTTTTAATCTTTAAATAGTTTAATCCATTGTCACACTGAAAATTTTAACCAAAAAGAAAAAAAAAGAAAGAAAAAAAAACGTAGGATGTCATTACGTTGTAATGCAGTCTTTCCCAGATGATTGTCCACCCTAAAATGCAAAGCTTTCAAATCAAGTGCATAAGAGTAAGCATGACTTATGTTGACACAGATATTTGAAACAGTTTGTTTGTTTTTTGCATTTTTGTCCAGAGGCTATTTTGTGGTCTCCAGTGTAATTGAGGACGGATAAAGTGAAATAACTAAATTAAATGAGTATATGTTTTGAAAAGTAGCCTATTTGCGTCTCGATTGGAATAGGTAAAGCTTTTGATAACAAAAACATCATCAAAATGGTATTTCGGGAAAACTATGTCTACTACCTGTGTTAACGTTGATTGAGTCGTTCAATAATCAAACAAAACAAAAATGAGTGGGTAAGCTTGTTTGTTTGATATACCAACAATTACATTTTTATACCGTCTGGAAACTCTTAAACAATATTCTACAGTTCTACATGAGTTCTACAGGTACTAAACCTCTAGTTTCATCATAACTTAGCCAAAACCTGTGTACGTGCAAATGGGGGTGAGGGTTCTTAATACACTTGACGGAAATGTAGGCTTACAAGCCTACCATAGAAGATATGTACTACACTTCTGTTACCTAATGCTTTAAAAAGGAAGATGGAATTGCGTCATAATAAAGTAGACATTTATCTCGTTTAAAACCCACACCCTAAAGCTGACTTTGATCCATTCCATAAAACAGCCTTGATTTAGCAGTCTCATACAGTTAGATACCGTTTCGCTTTTGACGATATTGTAAACCATACTAATGCCTTATATGACAATACAGTTACGTTATACTAAATTGGAAATTTATTTCGTTTAAATCCCCCACCCCAGGGCTGACTTTGATCAGTTTCTTATAGCATCCTCTTACGTAGACAAAAACTCATTCCCACTTTTGATGGTATCATACTTCAGGTCGCACCATGTTCTTAGCACTAACAGCCATTCTCTGTTCCGATGATGTATCGCGAAAAGTAAGCCCCTGATATTAACACAGGCTTTGCTAAGTCGGTTCGGATTGCGAGAGTGACGCATAATTAAAAAGATAAGCCTCAGCGCCATTGAGTCCGCTTTGTTAGAGCCACGAAGAATTCTGATAGACTGTAACTTAAATATCTAACTAATATTAAACAGCCACGAAGAGAAACAGGCCACGTCTGTGTGCTGACAAAGGGGGGAGAATAATTAACTCGGAATTAATTGTGCCGAGAACAATAGACAGAAGAGGTGTTAGTCGGAAAACTCGTTTCATTAGCGAGGAATGAATCTCAAAGAAATCGAATTTTAGAGCGTAAATGACGTAAACCATTTAATTTAAATGATGATAAGCCTAGTATAGTGTGAAAGTTTTATTTCTACCGTCAGGACCGATGACTGAATGCTGTTTCACTGTTTCATATGTAAGTCACGTGACTAGGAAAGTTGCACAATGATTATTAGAACGACGCTAAAATCTTACTGAATCAGTCTAGAATGTAACTGAGTCTAGAATTCAGCAAGTTTGGAGATAATACGCTTCAGATCCCTCTTGATTCCGTATTTCTTCCAAAAAAGAGAAAATTATTATTATATTGGTGAGTTTTATTAGAACCTCCAGGGGGCCCACGATTTGATTCTCTCTGAGTTTTGACGGTCAGCAATGTTTGGATGTCAAAATAAAGGGAAAAATAAAGATATTTGAATGTCCGTTTCATATGGTGGCACGCTCTTAAAACGGTCCCTGTCGTTAATTTTAGCATTTCAATGTCGTTTGAAAAGAGAAAGAAATCGAAGTAGTCCCTCGCTTTATAAGCTCGAGGTAGTAGTCCATCATAACGACAATTTAATACGTTCGGCCAACAGTTCGTATCTCTGAACGGTAAATTAATCCGTACGGTACAAGCGTCAATAAGACCAACGTGAAAATGAACTCCGTCGAAAGCATCGTAATTTATCAAGCTTGTCCACTAAGTAGAGCTCTACGGCAAAGGCGTGAAGAGCTCGAATTTCAGACCCAAAAATGGATTACTTAGCAACCAAGGTATACAGGAAGACCGCTAAGAACATGTCACATCAAGTTTGAAAAACGTTAATTGGTTGTCATGGCGACTTTCGTTTTGGAGGAAGGGGACACCAGTGATAGTTTTCTCCGTCTGATGTAACTTTAAAAGCCAAATGTAATTTTCGGTCATTTGAGACTCATGTTATGGTATACCCCGAGAAAAAATACAACTCTAGAATGATTCTATAAATAAACCAATAACAGTTTACTGTACTTCTGTGGGTGCGTTTTAGTCGACTGTTAGTAGGCGTGGCCTAGTTCTAACAGAACTAACAACCAGTTGAGGCTGTTAGTTCTGTTAGATGATTACCATGACGAATGCGTCATTCGGGTGACGTCATAATAGACCTGTCAATCAAAAACTAACACTAACAGTTGACAAAAACGCACCCTATATTGCGAGCTCCTGCCTTTGCCTAGATTACTGTACACCAATTTTCTTGCCATTTTCTCGACTAAGTGTAAACAGCGACAAACCTATATGTTATGAAACAAATCCTAAACACCAGTCAACGGTTTCATTGTCAGAATCACTCTGAAAGGACGTTTTCTTAATCTGCGATGCTTGATTACATGATCTAATGACGTCACTAGTGTATTAGAGGCATTACTTTAGTATCCACGTATCATGTAAAAATACTTCGCTATGTTAACAAGAAACACGTTACCGTGAAAAACTTTCCTTAAGTTCCAAAAAATATTTTCTTTTTTTTTGGTAGACTGCTGGCCAGTGACTTCATTCAATTTGTATGGAACAAGAGGAAAACTTCTCATGGTCAGAAGAAACTTAGCAATCGACCAATAACGTTCGACGACAGAGTAAGACCAAGGAGGTTCAACAAGGAACCTCCTTGGTAAGACTAATCATTGTCGTCACCGTGGGGACGGGATTTAATTCACAAAACGCGAGAAAATATAAATTAGGCTGCTATCACTCGCAGCCGGCAGCTGTTTCGATGATGAAAATAAAGATATGATATAGCTATTGAAATGTTAACGTCTATTACTTTAGTTTGCTGATAGTGGTTGCGAAAATTTGTGACGTCATAAGGACATTGCACAAATTATCTGATTTTGTTTCTGTTTAAATTGGGGAAAATGCTAAATTACCATTGGGAAACGAGCCCGATACTTCTTGGAATTTTCGTGAAATTTTCGAATATTTGTCAATTCATCCTTTAACCGTGTATGATAGTGCAAGCTTCAGTAAAGGAAGAGACACGTTAGTGTTATTGCAAGAGAAAGACAACAAAATGATTAAAGTGAAACAGGCAAAAATGTGTTTCTGAAGTACTATATTTCAATATTGAATATTTCAGCGTAGGAAATAGCTATCTTTGAAGTTGTTCTCTACCTTTTGGCTAAGATCACGTAAAGAATCTGTTCCTTTCAGGGAGTCTCGTACGAAGATGTGCATTGAAGACCCATGATAAAGAGGTCTGAAGGCTGAGCGCTCGATAACGCTAAGTATGGTGTCCCTATTAAAACGTTACATCCAGCGACGTAACGATGAGCCTGGGTGCCCCCGGCTCATGAACCCAAAGGGTCCCCTATCACGAGGTCCAAGGTTCAAGAATTTATGCACAATTACACAAAATAGCCAAGATTTTCCTCTTCTTTCTAGATTGTACCCAAACACCCTAAATTTCCGTCTAAAAATATTGTCCAGTGTGAAAAAATATGTTTTACGGAATTTCACATTGATTTAGTAACAATTCTGAACAATTTTAGCCCCAATTGAAATAGTTTGTGGATCAGTTTCGAGATATGCAGACGTAACGACATCTCTTTGCAAATTTCTTGGTAAAAAACCCAGGAAACCTAGATTCTAGTAGAAAAGGGCCCTCCCTATCCAAAGAGGCACCTTTTTCTATGTATCAGTGTAGCGGAGGCCCCTTTTTGGTCAGGGCCCCGGCTCAGCAGGGTCCGAGCGTGTAGGAGTTACGCCACTGGTTACACCATTTTTAGAGTGATTCGCTTAGCTTTCAATCTTAGGGTTGAGTTGTTAGGACTTAAAGTATCCATATGTTGAAGAGAGGTAGGTTTTATTATGAGACCTTTAAACAAACATTTTGAAGCTTCTAGGTTCCTTTTTAAGGCTTCGACTTACTTCGATTTTCTTACCATATAGGTTACGTTGGCCCTACCACACTTTCCTGGGGAAACTCTCATGAGTACGGATATAAGCGATGTCTCACTGATTGTGGAAACGAGTACTAGTAAGAAGTTTTGCCAACGCCTCCTTTTCAAAATTAAAGAACACGACTAAGGGAAAAATTCATTCTCACGAGAGTGCCAAAGCCGAGTAAGACTACATACTTATCACAAGTCTGGCAGATACACCCTCAACCCTCCCGAGAACTCTCATCCTTCCCATGCACTATCATTACATGTGCTGTGTTTTTAAACCAATGCCAGAAGCAATACACTTTATTGCTCGAATACCGTAAAGCTGTACTAAACATACAAATCTGGGCTGAAAGGCTGAGAGCTTCTTTGCTTGTCCATGGCATATACTTATAACTACCAAATACCCACAATCAACCATCGACTACACACATTCTTAACGAAAGCACGAGTTATTTTTAGCCCAAGCTGTTACTTCAATCTTTAAGAAGATTTCTTCCTTTTTAAACCACCTCAGATTTTATAATTTTACCGCAGTCCGTGAAGAGGCTTATATGCAATTCCATCAATTACATATACTGTTCACTTTCTCATCACGGAATTTCAATTCTATAATGAACTTAGCTACTGTATGACACGCGATGTTTACTTCTTAGTGTTCCTCTTAGCTAAATTTTTATTCTGAATTATGCTTCCGTTGGGACAACTGTTGTTCGCTTTAGGTTTGCAAAACATTATTATAGCTACGGGGTCTCATAAATTGAACTTGATGTAAGTCATTGAGAGAACGTTTTTATATATATTTTACTTACTGGAGAGAAAACTAACAACATTTGTTCAACATCAAACCAAATGATCAGATTGCTGAGCATGCTTATGGGATAGAAAATGTTATCTCCTCGTTAAAGTACGTTCAGGAATCGCTTAAAGCCAAGTTCACAAATGTGTTAAAGTATCACATTTTCAATTAGGAAAAACACTTTTTAATGACAGTTATTAAATCATCCCTAGTCGCTGCTGATACGTAGTCTAAGTTCGTCTTCTTGTAAATTAACATTGTAATTATCTGTTACGATATATCATCATACATATAAACATATATATATATATATATATATATATATATGTATCTGTATGATATAGTCAACTTGCAAGATGAATTGATATAGTTAGACAAGACATCACGTCATGGAAGTAAATAATTCTGTTATCTTGTACGGTCCACGACTCGCCAACACTATCGTAAATCGTACCCGTACCGGTATCGACTTCCAGGATCGTATAACCAAGCAGTCACTAATACGGGATAGCACCGTAGTGCAACATAGTCATGAATGTGCTTACACAAGCGTGACCGCACACATTCCCCAAGCGATTCCATCAGACGAGTAACGTCACAGTTCGTGTTAATTAAGGCTAAGTAATCGTCGGGGTGGGACGTGTAGGTCGAGGGAGGCGTCCAAAAGCATTACTAAAATACTCTATGTGATCACAATTTGTGCGTACAGTAGGGAGTTCCCTTTTAGGAAGACTTCGTGGTATCAGCTGAAATGATTCGACACTCGAAAGAGATGCGCCACACAATTTTGGGTCGTTACCCCCAGTATGGGACCGTCGCCTCAGCGTCCAAAGTTCAGTATATCATACACTGATCATGTGGCATATATATATATATATATATATATATTTACATATATATATATATATATATATATATATATATATATCTATAGGTCGAAGGAGTAAATAGTATTAGTTTCGATCTAAATCCTAAGATAGAGCATTGCCCTTATCATCGAAGGAAAGGTTGGAAGAAATACCAGAGAGAAAAATTGAGCCGCACCAAGGATTCTAACCCGTCATCAACTGCTATCCGGGCAGCGTCTTAAACCACTAAGCTATCACGGCTCGTGACTTTCAGACGAGACAACAGGCTACAAATACCTCGCTTGACTCAATTTTTCTCTCCTTGTTACCATAGAAGTCCCGAAGCGGGAATGAATATTATACATACACATATATATATATATACATATTATATATATATATATATTCTTTTCAACTATACAACCATTTTTCTCCTCCATAATCTCATGCTACATTCATGTGAATTTAAAAAAAAAAATTAAATACCCCACGGGAAGCACATGTTCTACTCAACTTCAATGTCAAAACAACTTATTTAGTAACAAACAAACAGATTATTGCTCAATAATGTGAGGAGGTGATTTAAAGGGGCTATTCGTCAGCCCAAACATGTTCAGGAATTTGGTCATATCTCTAAATACAATTGGTGAATGTACTTTGATTGACATTAATTCAAACGGTAGCTATATACACGATGGTTGGTCAGCGATGACTTACGCAATCAGTTGTGTTCCCAGTTAAGCCCAAACACAGTGTTTGTAGATTTGACCTTGGGCAGTTTAGACTAAGTGCAAGCCACTGCACCTTTATATAGGAGCTTCACTATACAGGTGTTTTTGGTGTAAAAGGGATATGGCATCCCCCAACCAGGTAGTTGCTAGTAACTCCCTGTCCTGACATATTTAGGAATATCCCTATAGTTCTAATTACAGGTGATGACTGAACTTTGATGAAATTCATTCAAACAATATACCGTCACCTGTCCATTCTGGTTGGTCTACGGGACTTGTCACAGTCCATGAGTTGTTTTCCTATACACGGTTACAGGCCCGTAGCCAGACAAGGTACCGAAGGGAGAGAAATGGCTTCGGGGCGGAACATTTTCAGGGGAACCAAACGTGTTAAAATGTATTTAGTCAATGGCAACTTGAAACTTCTCTAAGGGACGAAAATTTTTCAGGGCGGCTTTCCCCCTCCCCTTGGCTGAAGGCCTGCACGGTTGTCTGTCACTTTGGCCTCCAGCAACTGAAAATCAGTTCAGGCTACTGTTGCTCTATCTTGGAGGTGTACTAGAAAGATTTTTTTTTTGTAAATTGGAGGAGGAGTTAGAAGTAAAGTTAGTAGGGAGAATTTTTACTGACTATGTGAGATTAGCCTTTAAACAAGAGGAGGGGCTGAAGGTAAACAGTACGGGAAATTTTTATTGTTTGAGGCGAGAATGGAGAGCCTTTTGCAAATGTAGTAACCCATTTGCTGATACCTAGAGAATTTTATGACAATATACCCAGAATGCTTAGATTTACTCCCTCTTTAACGTATCGGAGATTTTTTACTTTACTTAAATGCTCTCTTTAATGTTAGATGTGTTTTGCCTTGGGGAACTAACAGCTAAATTATATCCGAAAACATGATTTTGACACTTAGCTTGAGTGTTTCTCTTGAAACATTTTTGTAGTAGACTAAACTGTCGTTACGGACGTAATAAAATGTAATAACATCACACCTTTCAAAATGTTTGAGACAGTTATAAGCGGAAGAGGCGTCGATTCAAATGTTCACCACACCGAATTTATATGAGAAAGGTACTGCGTAAACGATAAGATATGTGAGGCTAATACTGCATGGTTTTGAGCAAAGTCGTAAGAGGCAGACGGGGGAGGGGAGGTTAAACTATGCTGGCGCCCCCACTTTTCATGGGCGGAGATCTTACTTGTCCCCTCTGTGAGATATGTCAATGTTTTCAAAACTTTTACCACAAATGTACTTAAAAAACTGCGGTACAAAAAATACAGCATCAAATTACACCCCGCCCCTCTCACTTTGGCCCCTCACCTCCCGTTCAGCCCCTCATCTACATATACCATGCTAGTTATATGATATTGAGAACAAAACAACAAAGTCTTGATTAATTACGCAGATTCCTAACTAAATTTTAAAACAAATACATAGAACGCTCATTTAATGATTGCTATCAGCAACTGCATCAGTTAGTTATATTTGGACAATTTGTCAGCGTCTTGTAGCAGTGATAATGTCTTCCATCAAAACTAAACCAGACAGCAAACAGTTTTGAGACATTAACAGCTCTGAGTTGATATTTGATAATCTGTTGGAATGTTATGTCACACATTCCTCTGCGAACAGTGTATCACTTACATATCTATACTGATGGAAGAGGAAAACACGCACATCAAAACATGATGGACATTCAAACGGTGGATATAGATCCTAGTTCGCCTGACGAAAAAGGTGACAAGCCATAATTTTTTGCTGTACCCCAGGGCCATGAGGGTTTTTGGGGGGCTCGATGGGTCTTGCGACCATGACTGTAGTATCGGGTTTTTTGCCTGCAGTGAAAGACATCGCACAGGATTCTTCCTCACAAGGACAATTGGGTTCCCGAAATGTTTAAGCTGTTTTAACGTTAAAGAGTGACATTCTACAGAGTGACTGCAATGATCACTTTTTGCTGTTGAATAAAATTTCACCCATTTTTGAGTGACAGTTTCAGCCAATTACAACTATTCGACCCCTCCCCCATCCCAACAACCACGAGCTAAGACATACATTGCAAAAGTACGTGATACGCATGCGCATGGGACTTAGTCGTACACATGAGAAACGTCAATGCTTCGCCATTGTCAGAGGAAATCTTTTAAAACGTATGTCAAAGAATGACTGCTGTCGGTAGGTGAAAGGTGTGTCAAAAAGTTGTGGAACATGTTTGATAACGAAATGTTGTAATTTGGACGTGTAAATGATTCCGGCTTGACAGAGACGGGGTATGTGAAATTTTGTAGTCGACGTAAACTTTTTTTTTTTTAATGGAAGAGTACAGCAGCACACGAATACGGCTTTGCTTAAGAGCTAGGATGAGTGAGCCCACTATTCAGGAGGGCGTCTCCCTGGTTCCATTGGGTTCATTTTTGTTTGCAGAGCAGGTGACGTAAACTGGTAGACTAACTTTTTAATGTTGGGAGTAAGGTCACGTGAATCCATTACCCTGACAATCTGTCCCGTACTTTACTGAATGTAAAGAAAACATTTTTCTTTCATAGAAAGCAACGTTACTATTATATATGCAAACCTTAGATAGATGTTAGGAGTTTAGGTTAAGTGTGAGGGGGTGGGGGGGGGGTAGCGACGGAAAGATATAGGCTTCGGTGACATTCTTTGTAATGTGAGAAAGCTTTCTTAACATGGATTTCCCTTTAAGATTTGCGACCTTTCGTTTTCTTTGCTTTTGAAGTTGAGGCAAGGAGAGGATTATGCCGGTTAAAGAGGGCATTCAAACAGCGGAAGAGGACGCTTCCTAGGATTGCATACTCAGTTCAGGCCGAATACATAAGGACGGGAGAGCGCAGTATAACGGTTTTAGGTGGCCTACGTAGTGATCTATACGGCATATTCCTTGTTCAGCCATATCCCTTTTATTTGGGAAGCTGAGGAGCTGAGCAAACAGTGGTTTTTGGTAGAAATGATAGGTAGGCAAACTATTACTGCAGCCGTTTGCACGAATGAGAAGTTCCCGTCGACAAAGAGAATCGATTTTTCAAAAGAGATAAAATCGAAGATTCCGTCCTAGGGTTCTTTCCCAATATTCCCGGCCTTCCGTGATACATATGAACGCTAAAGGTCGCCGATGTAAACTAAAATGAAAGCAGAAATGTCAAAGTTCATCTTGTTAGGAAAAAAGATTATCGATGGCAAAAGTGAATTGAAATTTATGAAAAGCCACGAGAAAAAGTTACATCGAATGGTAAAGTGCAGGGAAGTTAATTTCAGAGCTCAATAACAGCGAGAAATGAGCTCAAAGGATACACTAACAGAAAAGAAACAGAGAAAAGATATTAATTAGTAGGCACCGTTTATCTTAGAGGATGAAGCTGAAGATTTCTGTAAAAGTCAAACGGATGTATATATACTCGTGGAGTGATGATGTAGTAAAATTGAAAGAAGTATTTCATTGGCCGTAAGAAGGCATCGTCTTTGTTCACTTATCGATATTTTTTTCTGCAGGGAAAGGGCGTTCGAGACTGAACATTAGTCAGACATTGCACGAACGCTAGTCGTTGTATGTTTTGCATTGTTTTGTTGCAATTTAAGATCTGCGCACTGCAGTACAGGGTATGGGAACTGCTGTGTGAGTCTGCATGGTACCTGAAGTTACAAATATCTTTTACAGACTGACAGAGGTTACACTATGGCATTCAGCGCTGATCAGATTGTCACTTTCAAAGCTTCTCCCTTTGTAGAGATTTAAAATGTTGAAAGCATATTAGTTTAATACTCAATGGATTGTACCATAATAATTAGTCTGCCATTCTTGGACAATTAACTGTAAACATGTGTTTGGTTTCTTTCTGAAATTTTAGTCTATTTAAGGAGAGAAACATTTACTTGCAGAGTCTTTTGTTACAAGTGCACTGGTACCAAAGATATTATAAGCATAGATACCAAACTCCTTTACCTACACTGTTATAGAAAGAGTCTCTTCACGGAGAGTCTCCAATGGAAACGCGGACATCGATTTATAGTGTAAATTTGCATGTTTTGCCGTTTTATTCGACGATTTCCCCACAAATTGAAGGACTTATTAGGCTACATCAAATGCCATTCTCACAATGTCTTGAACTGAGTAAGCAAGGGTGGGGCCAGGAGTTGCCCGATAGGGGGTTGGGTTCCCCGACGGGGGGAGGGGGACTGGGTTCCCCGACAGGGGGGCTGGGCCGGCTGAGCCCGAATTTTCGATGACCTTTTTCTTTTCTTTTTTTTTTTTTTTTGCTTTTTTGCACTTCAGTTCTTGTAGACCGACTCCCGTCGGCATACTTGCTCTATCCGAATTCTCGAGGACCTTTTTCTTTGTTTTTTCCAAAACAAAAAATAAAAATCAAGGTTCCTGCTCCCCGACGATACCCATTTTTCTGCCCCGACGGGGGGGGGGGGCTGTAGCCCCCTTGTCCCCCCCCCTTGCGCCACCCCTGTGAGTGGGGTAGTTTACACGCAGTAAAGACCCTTTTCCAAATGGAAAATGTAAAGGATTGTGGGTAAAGTTTTTGTACGATTCATCTATGTCAATGACATTTTGCTGTGGCAAAACCGACACATACCAATTTAGTTCTCTACCACAGTTCTGCGTAATTGCTATTTGAAAAAGGGTCTAGGCCTTTATACATTTTCCTGTGTATTTATCACTAATCTAGTATGTAGGACATATATATCAGTGGTATTTAACTCGACGCACACTACTGCGCTCTCTGGTGAAACGAACACGCTAATTACTCTACCCTGTAAATCGCATAAGATATCAAAGCGCACATAAAACTGCGTTAATTGAAGGTACCACGGTTATTGACCTATAAAAGGTCTATGGACTTCCAATCGGTCATTGTGTATTCATGTTTAATTGTTTGTGTCGGGGATGCCGCGGGGGAAAATTAACCCTCTTCTCGTAAATAGCATAGGCTATATTGAGGGTGGATGCCTTCACAGATTCAACAATGTTCCGAAGTAACATGTACTTATACTTCCGTAATTGTAAGACATTCATATTTTATCTGTTTGTTTTCACAACCACGAGTAGCGCTTTTAAAATTTTTACGTTGTGAATTCCGAAGGGAAGTCTGGTAACATACTTACTTTTGGTTTCTCTTTTTGCCTGATGAAAACAACAAAGTAACCAACTATGTAAACTCATGTGCCTCTAGTTTTCGGAAAATAGTTCTCGCCAGAACCATTTCGTGAATTATCATCCTAATAACGTTCACCAGGCATGGGGGTAAACGGTGGCGATTGCTCACAAAGGGAGTCGAAATTTTGCATAAAGAAGTTTGACAAAATCCGTACCCATACCTTTGAACATACATTTAGAACAGTATTATAGACAAAGAATGAAACTGAAGGTTACAACGCGCAAAAATTTTGATACTTTGCTAAGAGTCAAAGAAAATTTTGATAACTGGGAACGATTTGTGATAGAAAAAGAATAAAATAAATCTACCTCTCAGTTGAAAATACAGCTCACCTTAACCCCTACGAAAAGCTGTAGCTTAAACGCCTTTTGGATTCATTCAAAAAATTGAAATGTCTAAAAATCAATGGGGGCGCTCCCCATGCCCTCGAGCTAGAGCCGCTGTTCAAAACAACTTAAAAGAGATCAGCACTCCCGCCCGATAGCTTTGCTTCCATGGGGATTCAATCTACAATTTTTAAGGGCAATTTTCGTCATCCCAGTTTCAATTCTCCCACCGAAGCAACTTGCAGTTCCTCCCATAACTGTATAAAGCTCTTCCTTGCGCATACACAAACCTATTTTATTGCTTAAGGCCATGTACAGTACTGGTGAGCATACAACAAAAGCGTAAGAAGCTGGGGGAGGGGGCTGGGGCGCTGGAACCCCAGCAAAAATTGTGGCTGCGGAAGTATGCTTTAGCCACCCACTTTCCAAGGACGAAAACCCCGGTTATTTGTCTCTTCTGTAAGAAATGTTAAAAATTTGCAGTAATTTTCCTTAGAATTTAACCAAAATGATGCACGTAATTGCATGCACCAAATTAGACCCTCAAAGGATCCTTAAATATCCAAAAATTTTCTTAAGGGCTAAGAAATGTCCAAAAATTTGCAGTAATTTACCTTAGAATTGTCCAAAATGATGCACCAAATTGCATCTAAGGACTCTCAAATATCCAAAAATTTTCCAAAGGGCTAAGAAATGTCAAACATTTGCAGTAATTTACCTTAAATTGTGTGCTGATTTGGTCATCCTTGACCTGAATTTACCTTAAAAGTTGTCCAAAATAATGCGCCGAAGTGCATCTAAGGACCCTTAAATATCCACAAATTTTCCAAAAGGGAGGGGGACCCCTCCCCTTAGACCCCTTCCCCTGGACGGCGATCCGAAACAAGGTTTAGGCCCCCAGTCTTGAATAGCTTTATACGCTTGTGGCATACAAGGCTATAATGCATAATCCAAACACTCTCTGCATTGAGTGGAATGTGAGTTACTCTGAATCTTTTGAATTTTCAAATTTGATGTCAATCAAAGAGCAGGTCAAACTGACAATTTTGATACCCTCACACTAAAAATATACTTTGGGGTGACGAGTGTTTGTCTTTAAGTTTAGTTGGTATGCTCATACTATTTTGGGCTGCCGGAACAGTCAACATATTCTTTCACAATGTGAAAAAGATCGTTTTAATCATGAAGATGAAGGGGCCGCCTAGAAAAAACAGAGGTGGCTAGTCGGAGAAGTGAAAGAAAAGCATTCTCATGTTACACTACCTGTAACATTCAAGTCGATTTTAACATGTGATATGCACAATAAATGTTACAGGTGGACCACAGAGGCTCTTGCATCAACCTTTGTCAAAATGTTTTTACCATCCTAAATGTTAAGATACACTCACTTCTTCGGTGGCAGAGATCATCATGTAAACATAGGCAGTTGTGATGGGAGACTCCAAATTGCTGGCACTTGTCATTAAATGCGAAATCGATCATGTCGCTTACAGTTACACAATAACCTACTTAAAACAACCAATTGTTCTTTCAGCGGCTAATAAAACCGACATGCTAACGGATTGCTAATGGTTACTTTAGCCTGTTCTTGTTAGTTAATGTCTGTGTTTTCCTCAGGACGGGCTGTCAGCCTAAACCGGCCTCTCTATAACCGCAATGACACAAGTCGCCTTGAAATATCAATCAGTGGGTAATCATAGGGGGTAATCACAGAAAAAAAGGTTTTGAAGAGCCTTGCTTTTCTTTCCATGTTACTTAAGAAACAAATCTACTTAAAGCGTATCCCAAGGCACAGTTTAAAGGGAAAATGCAGTCCCTCAATTTGAAGTAGTAATACTTCAATGCTTCTATAACCGCAATGGCACAAGTCGCCTTGAAATATCAATCAGTGGGTAATCACAGGGGGTAACCACAGGAAAAAGGTTTTGGAGACCCTTGCCCTTCTTTCCCTGTTACTTAAGAAACGAATCTACTTAAAGCGTATCCCAAGGCACAGTTTAAAGGGAAAATGCATT
>WURT03645936.1:3125-14334 GCA_009936505.3 Holothuria glaberrima | reverse complement strand
CCACTCGCCTATTTATTGTTCATGGATTGCTATGCAGTAACCCCTCCTTCAACCTAACCCCAATCTCAAAGGTTCATGCAGAAAGAATCACCCATCCATCCTTCCCTAGTTGTGTGTTGGTTCAGTTAATTTTCCCCTGGTACAATATTTCATTCAGCAATTTAAATTTATTGTAAATCTGTGATATTTGTGACTACTGGCTGTAATTAATATTTTGCCCAATTTAAAAGAAATTTCTAACTGGCTAGATCAACCTACATCACACAAACCATAACAAGTGTAACTTCATTATTTTCAGCCACAATTTAGCTGGTCCATGATTCTGCCAATGCTAGTGTGGCATTTCCAGAAATTAAAAGGAGGGTTATTAATGGTGAATACAGGCTTACATAACAAGGATCTATATAAATTAAAGTAAGATAGAATGCTAACACAGTGCTATGCTGCATGTTAAATGTAATTTCATCCGTTTTTCAAAAGATTAGGAGAGATTGTTACAACAGAGGTAAGTCATGGTGCCATAAGTGTCTTGGTATATACTCCTAACTTGAAAACTTGTGGTTTCTCCTCCAATAACAGGGACAAGAGCAACAATGTAATGTTTGTATTACATGCCGTTGCTTTGTTGCAGAAAGCCGTCTGAGTGGCTTCATTCCAGATCACCTGATCCCTTACTTTAATTCTATCGAAAGATATAACAAACTTCACCGCCTCTTTTGATAATGGGGGCAGCCTTATGCATAAAACAATGACATTCTGGCTTCAAGCTTGGTTGCTAACTGGAGCTACACACCACCATTCAGTCTTCCTCCACCCCACCCCTTTACCCCCATGTAACTCTTTCACAGAGCATCACTTTAAATCATTACAATCTTTTGTCACAGTTGTCTAAATGTGACTGTAGCAGACATACTTTGACCCTACAGTATTTAGAATTCAATGAATTTTTTAACTAATTTTTAAATTAACATTTAAGAGTGATTAATAATATTTTAGATATTTATAAAACTTTATTTTACAGTAATATGTTATGACTGGCCTTTCCTGCAGTACTATGCAAAAGAATATACTTTCATTGGTAACCTTGGCTTCAGGTTCAACTTAACTTAAAAGCCTACTTTAAACTATAACTGTTCCATTAAATTCTAGGCTGAAGCTGGGAGCACTAACTCTGAGCTAGTTTTCCATGGTTGAGCTACAGTTTGGGGCCATTCAAATGTAATACTGTACGTGCATTGGATTCTTAAATAAGCTTCACTGTTTAAACGTTCTTTTTTTGACACACAGCCTCACCAGCATCAGACACAAGACGTTTCATGCTGTTGTACCATATCCCCCTCTCACCCCCTCCTCCCCCTTGTGACACAAATTCTGCACTCCCCACATACCCATGGAAAATGCATGTACCGTACCATTCCCTTCTTTTATAGGTGTGAACTGACTGCCTTCAGTATACTACCTGCATGACCTGTGAAGTGTTTTAATGCAGGCTACCACCTCTGGGTTATACCAAGATCACTCAGTTAAAGATGTCAACAAAATCCAATGCAAAAAGAAAAATAAATATACTTCTTTCTCTTTTCTGCAAAAAAAAAAAGCAGCCCAGTTATCATTAAAATTACATTTTTCATCAAGAGAGACTTATTCTTGACATAAATACTGATACAGTGAGAAAGAATCAAAAAAACAAATTGATTTATAAGCCATGTGACCTTGTAAAAAGTACCCCATGTGGTGGGAGACTAAGTTACTAGATCTGTATCCTGCAAATAGTACATTAAGTGTCAATAGATTTTAGAGGGAGACTAACTTACTAGATTCGTATCTTGAAAATAGTACATATAGTAACCATTGGATTTCTAAGAGAGACTAACATACTAGATTTGTTTCTTGAAAATTGTGCATACAGTGTAATTGGTTCAGAGTCAGGCAGCGATAACACTTTCTTCGAAATCACAACTTCTGCAAAATTTTCAGTACTGTCAAATGTAGGCCTATGACAAAAAAAAAAATATCTTGGAGTTTGCATTTGTGTTATTCCACATATTTAATTTGAAGGTGACTCTTCTGATCTCTTCATTTATTTGAGTTTTCTCTTCAGTTTACCATTATGATTCTCTGACATTGACAGTTCAGTACCTTGGCCATTAAGGGAGAAGCTTGTGTATAAATACTAACTGTTAGGTTGGTAAATAATGGTCTACAACTGCTGAGGTATTACTTCCTGCTTGAGTTATGACATTGTAGGAGTGACAACTCCATTCAGAGTCATAACGGGGCCACAGGTACCCAACTTTTAAAATAAAAGTCACCAAAGCCTAATCTGTCTAAACATCAGTCACTTAATATAACACCAACTTCTACAAATAAAATGATCATTGCTATGTAACAATAGCTCACATTCAATTGTACCCAGTAATATGCTACATTCAGTTCCCAACACCTTTCTTTCATTGCCCTTCTTACTTTCAGTTAATACAAGTAAACTTATCTTCAGTCTAAGCTTGTTCATCACTTCAAAGATAAAATGTTACTAACACAGCTTTAACTGGTAGAAAAAGAAGTTGCTTTAATCTTAATTAACTTACAACAAGACCTTTGTTTATAGTGGCTGCTTTGAGATTGAATGTTCAGAACATTTTGTGATTACATTTCCAACAGCTAGTTTTGGACTCCATAGCAACTCTATGGTGATACTGAAAAGTATGTGCACATATTACTGTCATAACAATGCCATCTTAAGCAGTATTTAATTACATATGTAAGTGTATGTAAATTATATGCAAATTACATGTTAATTCTATCAGACTAGCAAGAAGGGCTTATCTACGACCTGAGAGGACCACAGTTAAGTGGTTGGAAACATTCTTGCATAAATAAATGAGAATAAAGTAAAAGTTAAGATATTAAGATCAAATTGTATATACATAATACTGAGATACTCCGATCTTTGCGATGAAGATTTCCCGAGTAACTTGATATGGTTCATGTGTAAGCACATGACTTAAAAATTAGAAAAAAGAATCACTGATAGCAGTTCCTTATCAATATATTATAGTATTTTGCTTAGAGGTTTTACTGACATATTAACTAGTGCTTAAACCTTTCTATAGGTAAATTTAGATTATTGATCGTCTGTCTAAATGACAGGCCAGAGGACTAATGGTCACAGAGGAGGACATACTTGATGCACTCTGCATTTATGATTTGTCGATTGCTTGTTTTGTGGGTATTTATTGTGCTCATGTGAAGCAAACAGACATATCAATTGTGTTAAACAACTTTTCTTTTTGTACAATCATTGGTCCACACATTCTTAAACCCTTTTAACACGTGACGTGATACACAGTGACAAAACTGTCCCTGGGGCTTTCACACTGCCGACTTTCACTTAATCTCTAAGAACATTCCAATACCCTAATAGTCATGTGATCTAACACAGGTAAAATTCACTTTCATGACTGATCACAGAAAAAAAATCACTTCACAACAAGAATTCAATTTGAATTTTTTCAGCTCAGTTTTATCACATCATGTGGCAAAGCATAACACCTTAGTATGACTTGTGTAAAAGGGTCTCACAGTGTCTTACTGTGTTGTGCCACATCAAGTAAGAGAAGGCCCTGTATAATAAAATCAAGAAGCTAAAGTCTTGATTTTTTTTTTTCTCTTTTAATTCTTCAAAAAGAACTTCGGGTGAAATGCTACTCATGAAATTGCACATTACTCTTGAAATTTCAAAATTTGAAGTCTTCATCAATTCAGGAGGTCTTAGTTTTTTTTTTTTCGAAGCAGAATGGCACAAAGTAGTGAAAACTGGTATAAAGTAACAATCATACACACACATTATAATAACCTTAAATAGCAGTTCGATAAATATGAAACGACAAATGGATCACTAAAATAGTTCTCAAATAGTAATAATTATTGGTCCTTTCTGTGCAATTTGATACAACTTTTGAAATGTAATTTTGCAGAAATTGAAAGAGCTTCATGAACTAGTGTACTTCTTAAACCTTCCATATGATGTCTTTCAAGAACAAACCCTCAGTGTAATGAGCAACACCTATGATAGTCACATGACCATAAAAATTTAGCAGCAACCAAAGCTAAACCTACCCTTAATACACAAAAGTGTTTAAATAGTCAGCCCATCATGAATGAGTTTTTCAATTGTACCAGCACAGATGTATGCTGATCAATTTCAACCAGATCTTTCAGTCCCATGGCACTAGCAGCATTAACCAGTTTATTTAGAAGATGAATGTGCGCATTGATCTGGTTTTTTTTTAATGACAAGACCGTTCTACCATTGATCTAGGCATATCTAAGACCACCTGATGACAAAGGTTTGTACTCAGACCACCGGAGACTAATCATACATCAATGTGGAGTATGTCTGACTACTAAAAACCACCTCTGCTCCAGATTTGGGGGAATCTATTCACTAGTGTTGTTGTCCACACCACCTGAGACAAACAGCTTATTCTTAAGACCACTCTGGACCAGACCTATGTGGTAGGGGGCTAGACCACTCAAACCAAATCTGGTCTCAGTTTAGGTGGTCTGTGAACACCTTTATTCTAAAAGTAATTCGCGTCAGGCACACATTGCTCTTCAAATTTTACCTACAGAAAAATGTCCTACCATCATCTTTGTTTGCGCTTTTTTTCCATTTTTTTGGCCAAAATGTAATATTTTGATTAGATTGCCATTTGAAAATGAAATATTAACAACATAATAAGATATATCAAAAAAACCTACACCATATGAGGTTAACATCTTTTCTTCATACTTATTATTGCACATGTGCTATTTGAATATCACTTTTAATCATTAACTCATCTCTAATTTAAGTTTTATCTTCAATAGAATTTTCACTTCTTATCCATAATGCTTTGTTCAGTTTGCCTATAACATTAGCTTTTCCATTGCCTAGCTCTATATTCCTTCTTATAAATACAACCACATAAGCACATAAATCATTTCTCCCAATCTTGTTCAGATTACAGCACAGAGAAAAGACTAAAAAAGAAATCACATGTTGAAATGAATACAAACTGTACGCCACATACTTGTACAACTTTTGTTGCAATATTGCAAGAATTTTTTCCGTTTAAGATCTACAAGAGGTTTGATTGCGATCAAAACTTTTTAAAGCTTGAAAAAAAATCACACCAAATCTTTAGACTAAGCTCCCTAAAACATGTGTTAGCAGACTGGTACTAAAATAATCCATAGTGACAAAGGTCATTATAGTGAAGAGCGTGAACACTTCTACCTCAAATAACCTTCAATCCTCTTTTTTACAGTCACTGTTTTCAGGAGAATAATAAATTTTGGATCAAATCAGACTTTTCATCTTCTCTTTTTGATAAAATTGAACAAACTTAACTACCACATAAAACTGTTAAAGGTAATATGTAAAACTGCCCACATAAGTACCATGAGTGGTTTTGCCATGAGGTTTTACTTTTATCTTGTGGGTATAATGCAGAATTCTAACCAAATTTAGTTTTATTCTTCTGAAAGATCATTTTTTTGCCAGAGGGAACAAAATGTATAAATTTTGGAAAAAAATGGTCACTTTTGTCAATATAAGGAACTCCATGTTTTTATTTCATATTCTAATACACATACATCAGCTTCTATACTTCACGATTCATTATTTTAATGGACAAAGAGGCCTGACAAATACTGACAAGTCTCATATTTTTAAATATTTTAAAATGGAATGGAATAAATAAATGGTTACATTTGCAACCTTAAATTTCAAAATGATGAATGAAGGGTAACATCTCAACAGAAATGTGTTTTTTTTTTCCTGGGAGAAAAAGCATAAATTTGTTTTTTTTTTTCTTTTTGGGCATTTGTATGCCATGCCATAACTTACAGAAGTTCACCAGAGACTGAAAAAATTTAGTTTGAAACCAAAGAAAAGGAATAAAAATAAACTATTGGCATCAAGGAATGAAATATGATATACTTTAAAGAATAAATAGAATATGTTCAGGAATGGAAAATCTCAAAGGAAAAAAGAGATGGGAATGTTGTATTAAATATTGCGTTTCTTCAGTGCTTTTTTCGTGCGTGACCAGTTTGGGGTACCCTTTCTGCAAGAATCTTTGTTTATAACAAATAATGGTAAAAGAAGTAAGTTTCTTTTTTTTACTTTTCTTACACATATTACATAAGGTTTTTTCGGTTGTAATATTATGAATGAAATATCCTTTTATTTAGGCATACATGGTGCCTGAAATGACACATCATGGAGAGAAATTCAAAATTTGATTTCCAATTCTTAATTTGTCAGGCACCTTATGAGAAATAGTACCTACAATCACTGGCAACCTTTTATCCAAATTTGCAGTCACTTAGTAGTACGATAAAAGAACTATTTCTAAGACTTTATAAAATAGTGGCTTAAAAACATGGAGAGACAATAAAATCTATCTCCATAAAATATGTAATTATTCCAATGAAAGGAGGCAGAAAGTGAGGCAGGGCAAGTCATCAAGTGTAACTCTGTGTGATATTTGCCATGTAATGCAAACGAATAATGTGGTTAAAAGTCATTCCCGTAATGACTTTATTGAGAACCATTTCTTTACAAATAAAATGCATACATATGCAAATTGGCTGTGAAGAGAACTGAATGTTAGTGCTTCTACTTTGAGAAAGGCTTGCTTTATCTGTATAGCTATTGAAATCAACTTTAGGTATGGATTATAATGAGGATGACCATTCCTTAGTGAAACTGGAGTTGAAACAAAATAGTAAAGATAGATAATAACTACCAGCCCGACAGTGCAGCTACTGGGAAAATTCACATATTCATAATGTATTTCTGTACGTTTATGAGGCTTTAATCAACTTTAACACTTTGATGAGATTGTTACAAACAAGTTAGATGTCCACTTCTCAGTAACTTCTAAAACAGTAATTATGTGAAAATGTTCTCTTAAAAACAAGGTGACACACTTAACATTCTCCTTGTCAGTTACTGCGCAAACTATATGACGATGAGTTAACACACTGGCCAGTTTGTAACATTCACTTGGAATGCATCAGTGTTTCTATACACTGTCTTAAATGATTTTCACTCCCAACCACAAACCAAAGCAAAAAAAAACAAAAACAAAAAAAGCAAGTTAAGACACGTTAGAGTGAGTTGGTAGAACATACTCATCAGAGAAAAATGTTTTTAAGGATGTCTTCATTCAGTCATCAATTTAAATGACTTTTTCTTAGATGTCACAGCTAAATCAAGTTTTTCTCTTAACATCATCAGTCGAGTGACACTTAATTCAGCATACTAGTCCTAACCTTTGTGACATCTACACCTACAAAAAGGATCTCCTTTAGTATTCATGATATTCTAGAAAGAAGTTGATAAAGTATTAATGAGTGTCGGAAAAATTTCCCAAACTGCCTTTTATACTTGTTAAGGATTACACAGTGTTTCTCAACTCCAATGGGGGCATTCTATTGTCTTTGACCAAAACAAAAATACCACTCTGAATTATACACATAGCAAAAAAGAAAATAAATTAGCTGTAAGCAGAGAATGAAAAATATAATACTTTTTACAAGACCTATATATTTAGTAATGTAATATTTTTTCAAAACTTAAAATTCCTCCTCCT
Source organism: Holothuria glaberrima (assembly GCA_009936505.3). NCBI lineage: Eukaryota > Metazoa > Echinodermata > Holothuroidea > Aspidochirotida > Holothuriidae > Holothuria > Holothuria glaberrima. Next base: position 6,688 of record WURT03645936.1, on the reverse strand, counting down.
ATCATAGTTTGCCTTTCCATTTCAATTTTTCACACGTGAACACTTTCAGCTGTTACACAATTTGCAGACATTTTGGTTTTCTTTCTTCCATTCTTTAAAACAAGAATATCCAATTTCTACAAGCTTGATCCTTTGTAATTACTATCTCCTGATTGCTTCACCTTCAGGTTTATAGATATGCATAATGAGACTACTGAATATTCATATGTAAAACTATGATAGCTTCAGTTTTTAATGAATATTCATTATAGAAATGGTAACATTTTCAATGCAGCAGAAGAGAAATGTTCCATTGTCTGATAAGCAGAAATGGACACAGATAGAAGGCATAGAATTTGCTTCAGGGTGTGATTCACATTCTGTCCAGCCCAAACATATCTCCACTATTTTTTAATGTCTCCTCTAAGACTGCATGCAAAAATACAAATGTACACACCTCAATCAGTTACATCCGCCTCAACAAAAATGCACCTAAAATCCATCAAATCATAAATTCATATTTTTCTCTCTCAAGATTTTAGATTTAAGGATATTCACCCACCAAAATTCTCAACTCACTCATGCATATTCATGTTTTGGTGGCTATGCCTTAATTGTAACAGCTGCTAATTAAACTTTTTACATAAAAAATAATGACCTTTTTTCTCTTATTTAAATAACAAATAAGATTGATTGTTATTTAAATTCTCCTACAACCTCAAACAGAATAACCTCGTCTTAACATTTGTAGTTATCAAAGATTTTCCTTTTTTACTTGTTCTTTTTAAATTTCTTCGCTACATTCTGAAAATTGGTTGAAAAGTTTGGAATGATCACTTGTATTGCATTGTACCATCATCCCTAGCCAATAGTCTTCTTTCACCTTTGGCATTAAGTTGGTGTCTCAGGAAGTGATTTCTCATGCAGACACAATGCCTGATGAATAAATTCATACTGTTCGTTTGTTTGGACGAGCCCTCCTCTGTTAAAACAAAAGACACAAAGCTTAAAATAGAAATTTATCAAGAAATGATGTGCAGTTGAATTTTCAGCATATGAAGTTTGTATGACATCAACATAGTATAAATAGTTGATAGTAGATGTTCCATAGAAAGCTTACAACACAAATCATATAAAACATACTCCATGCAGGACTCAAAACCTCTAATAAGAATATTTCTATAATTTTGTAGCCATTTTCTGAATTTTTTCTCTTTTTTTGCCCCTTTCTGTATGCTTTCATTGTTTGCAAATATTTAATCAGCTAATACACCCCAATGGGCACAACACACTAATCAACTGAATGACACACCCAACTACCCTCTGGTGATCCTGCTTTAAAGGAAAATATTGCATTTATTTATTTTACAGAAATTTTTTCATATTTTTTAAACCAATACTAATAGATACAGAATGATAGGCACTGCAAAGTAAGGCTGTATGATAGCTTTCTATTCAAGAAATAGGGCTATCACATTCAAGAAATAAGGCTATCACAGGAAGTTTTTGGTAATTTGTTGTACAAAAGTAATTTTTTCACTCAAACTTCCACAAGTTCAAATAATGCCACATCCATTACTCTTGTAATGCATATTCTGACTGGCTTAGCATCTCCTCCTAAGCAGTTTCATTGCACAATGCTGATCCTCTACTGCTAAAGCCACTATAGTAGTTGTTAGCCCATTCCAAAAAATCTACTTTGTACTGTTGCATCATATAAGAGTCTGCATACTCTACCCCTCCGTACAACCCCTTTGTTGTATACCAGCCATCTACATCTCACTGATCTGCACAAGTCCCCGACCAATCAGAGTGGCTTACATATATTTAAAAGTATAATTATCATTTGCCCTACCTCAATAATAATAAATAATAATAAAGCACAGTGACCAATCATAAATTTGAGGAATGTTACTAAGAATATGCATATTAGTATTGCACCCCTCATTTATACTCGATATCGTTATCAACCAATATTCCCCATTTCATCTTGTATCCCCAGACAGTAAAATTTCAAAGAAACGCCAATACTACCCAACCAATATTTCTCATCCCATACTTCGTGAAAATTTTACATTGAGTATGTTTGACTTCTAGGTCTCAGCATTTTATCTCATGCAAATGAAACACCGGTGGTAAAGCCCAACAGATTACTATGTAGCGGGGAATTTCCGTGAGGCTAATTTTTCGCGATTCTGTACCTTGTGCACATATTTGCAGAGTGAAGAATTCGCTGTTGCATCAACCAGCATAGTCTTGTACAGAGTAAGGGACGGAAGTTTTTTCGTGGGTCTTAAATTGGGGATTAGTTACTTGGTCGCGAAAAGCGCGAAAATTACAACCCGTGAAAATTTCCCACTACACAGTTTATTGTTTAGTGCACAGTACACTCACTTTCATACATCACTATCTGGTATCGGTTGATATAAAGAAATGAGTACTGTATAGTGGGAAATTTTCACAGGGGTATAATTTTCGCGCTTTTAGCACCAAGTCGCTAATCGCGAATTTAAGACCCGCGAAAATACTTCCGCTACTGTGTACAAGACTATGCTGGTTGATGCATCAGGGAACTCTTCACTCTGCAAATAGGTGTACAAGGTACAGAATCGCGAAAAATTAGCCTCGCAGAAATTTCCCGCTATACAGTATCAGCATTGTTTAGAGTCTGCTGGTACCATTGGTGCAACACAAGAATACATTTTGGGATGCTGATGGTACATACCTGTCTTGTCTTATTTGGCATACAATGCCAAGGATATCCGTCATGTGTTCCTCATCCAATTGTCTCATCCCAATACTGATAGCGATGTAGCATCCCGTCCTTCCAAGGCCAGCACTGTCATTCAAAATGAGAAAACATTTGTCAGCGCCATGTATCAACTGATTATAATCAACAAATCAATCAAATAAAATCAAAATTCAAGCCTTCATTCATCAGGCATGTTATTTTACAACACTAAGCTACTATGATGAAATCCTGTACAACTTACCAATTTCAACTTCACATAAGTCAATTTGCAATTCAAGGTAGAGCATATACATACAACATCCCAGAACCACAGAAACCCAAGTGCACCCCTGGTTGAGGTAAGCCATAACTATAGTAGACATTACCTCACTGTTTGCCTTCTAACATGATGTCAAGGTCAGTTATCACATAGCTGGTGACCTCAGTGCATAGGGTCTATTGAGACTCTGAAACTGAGGTCCTCTGTCAAGTAGGTGGTGGGGTCTAATATCACGTACATGTTGACCTCAATGCATATGATTTTTTGAATGTGATGTTGGGGTCCATTACCAAGTACACAGTGACCTCAGTGCATATAGTCTTTGTGACTGTGACTCTGACATTGGGGTCCATCATCATATATGGTCTTCTGTGACTCTGATGTTGGGGTCCATTACCAAGTACATGGTGACCTCAGTGCATATAGCCTTTGTGTCTGTGACTCTGACATTAGGGTCCATCATCATATATGGTCTTCTATGACTCTGATGTTGGGGTCCATTACCAAGTACATGGTGACCTCAGTGCATATAGCCTTTGTGACTGTGACTCTGACATTGGGGTCCATCATCAT
>WURT03645935.1:0-39421 GCA_009936505.3 Holothuria glaberrima | reverse complement strand
GAACACAAAATGATGGTCTACAGAGACCAACCATGACACTCTTTTCAAACTACAACAGTCCTTCTCTAGGTAACTGAAAGACATACAGAGCAACAACTGGTAGTTCATTTAACTCTTTTCCACTGCAGCCAAGATATTTAAAGATACAAGTGAAACTCTACATACTAAAGCACCAGACGTACAAACACTGATACCAGATAAGATGTATTAGGAGAAAACTGTTTCCACAGATGAAGAAAGTGATCTTAGAAGCATAACCAGGGTTGCCGCTCTGCTTTTACAAATTTCACTATTGTGGGGGGGGGGGTAAAAATTTCACTTTTTGTTTCACTACATGACATTTGACAGAGTACCTCACCCTATCCCCTATCAGTATTACCTCTTTTTTGCTCTATTTATTTCCAATTATTCCTCCCTTGAATGTTTTCTTGTTTTCTTTTATTCTTTTTTATCCGAAAATAGACCTAACATTTTTCAAGAGAGGGAAGCCCAATTGTGATTGTCTAATTCATTGTATGGGTTGGTCCACCCGCACGATTGCGGCGGAGATGGGTTAGTGAACATACAGTACACTATCAAGGTTGCCAGTTCGTGATTTGGCTTCACGGCTAAATTTGGCCAAATAAATATCACACATGACTCTACAGACAGCTAGTACAGCACTTTCAGTGTGAACTTTCTGGAAAAAAAATTAGGCTGGGCTTTAACATTCACGTTCGACATTAAAGACCAAGGAGACTATTTTTCGACTTAAATTTGATAGAATTTCACTGCATTTCAACAATTTCATATTTCCTTCACTACATCACTACAAAAGTCCTCATTTCACTACATGTAGTGAAATTTCACTAGGAATGGCAATGCTGAGCATAACACTTTATCCAACGTATGCACGAAGAGCATAGTGGCATACCACACTGTACTGCAGCTGCACTAACTCAGATGGCACAGAATGCCTTTATAATAATGCTACATGTCTGAGCTTCCAGATTTAAATAACTTCAAGAATGTCTCCTTCGGAACTTTAACAGGAATGGTTTATGCTCTCACATAGGCTCCCTAAGTCCCTGAACAAGGTTTTGGTTGGTCGATCATTAACAGTTCCCTAAACTTAACCTACATGAACTCACAAAGTTGACCTCTCACCCAAAAGGGCCCTTGTAAAGAGGGTACAGAGGCAGAATTAAGCTCATTAAGTGGGTGGACCCAAATAAAAACCAGTTAAAAAGGGACCAAGATAATCTCTGATCTGGAATCTGAATACAGTCAATACATATGCCAATCATCACACTTCTGTGCAACTTTGATGAAAATTTTATGACAATGACGATAATTTGTCTAGGAGGAGAGACCATTTATAGAATTTACAAACCTATAACATGAAATGACCCTCATGATCTTCACCCTCAATTTTTTAACATGCCCTGAAGGCCCCTCAATACCAAGATAATTGTGACCAAGATTAATTTTTAATGCAATTTTTAGGCAATTGTGGATGGACAGATAGATGCCCTAATCCCATCTGAAGCAAAAGCAAAGTTGGCTAGTTAACTGTCCACCCGAAGGTGCTTCAGTCCGGTGGACAACTGGCTTCACCGGCTAGGAAACGGAGTTTAGAGGCAAGCCTATGCCAAGTGGGAGGAATGCCGAAGCACTCGGAGAAAAACCCACATACATCGAGCAGAATTTAAACCCATGCACATGTGAAACATTGATGCACAGCAGCTGGAATAAACCACTATGCCACTCGACAACCCTACTTCTATACTGTCTGAAGCTGGTGTGAGCTTCTAAATAGGGAAATGGTTACCTGATTAGATTCAAATCAATATAAGAGATTTTCCATTGGATTTCAGGCTATTCAATTATTTACCTTAGCCCATTCATCACATGCAGTGCCCTAACAAAGGGATTACATGGAACAATTGCTTGATGTCCTACTACAGTAGTAATGGACAGTTAAGTACTCACTTCAAATTCAGACTGATTGTTAATTGCCACAGAACCACAGGATGCTGGCAATAAACTATTAAAGATCACTGCTATTTACAGAAGCAGGGTTTTACAGTACTACTTGACATAACTTTTGCTACTGGAATTTCATCAGGGCAGGTTCCTTTTAACAACAGTTAGGAAAGGTGTACCTATTGGTAATATGTAAAGTGGAATCTAAGTAGTGTCTTATGGATAGTTCGATGGCATTCCAGTCATACTTTAAAAAGATCGTTTTGTTAAATCTTCCTCGAGTCACATAGCCTACTCACATAGCCTACTAAGGACCAAAGTTTAGCTCATTGTATAAGGTAATGGAGACAGGAATGAAACCTGCTGGTCAATTTTGGTTCAAATTTGGCTGTAAAATACATGACAGAATTGCAAAGCTTAAAGGGCAATTCTCATCATTCCAGACAGTTCCAATTCTCCCAACTAGGCAACTTGTAGCTCCTCCCATAACTGTGTAAAGCTCCTCCTTGTGCAGGCTCAGAACCACAATGACCCACTATCGTGCACCTTTGCCTGTGCAAGTGGAAGGATGTAGTATTAGCTGCTGCTACTGTAGTTCTAATCTACCCATGTGCAGCAACACTCACAGCAATGGCTGTCTATTGTGCAATTGCCCATCGTTCTGGAGTGTCAAAATAATTTACCTTCAAAGAGGGTTAGACTGCACAGGGCTGTGAATGTTCGTGTTTTAGTAGTTGAAACATTCGTTTACCGTTTTACAGTGTCCAAATTCACAATACACTACAATGAAGTACTTTCACTGTTTCATACACTTGTGTGGGTTAGTAATCATTTTAGGGAGAATCTAAAGACTGGAGTACACTGCACGGACCTGACTGCAACACAAATGGCAACATGTCATGTCGCAGTTGGGGCAGTGTAGTGTGTGCCAAAGTTTGTTCCTGACTCAACTGCGATCCGACAGTTGGTCCTGATATGGCCTCATAAAAAAATTACTTGATTCTCATCAATGACTTTTGAAAAAATCTGTTGCCTGCTCCTTTTTTGTTTTATTTTTTATTACCAACCAATTTTCAGTGCATTTTTTTCTGGGCCCTATTGTATACTATACATCATGTATCCGTAGTGTTCTTGTCAAATTGGCTTTTCCTAGAGTATACACAAGTATTAACACTCACTCATCTGATATATGAAAGACCAGTACATAGAGATGCAAGAAATACAAGACACTCTGAGGTGCTCTTCTAAATTTGAGTCTCATTCGTTTGTTCAGTGAGAGTTATAAGGTGGTGGAAAGGCATATGATCGAGCAAAATTATTGGTTACAACTCCCACAGCAAGCCATACTACTCCAGATTTCATAACCCATTTTGGAGTTTCGTGCTTTTTCATCACGGTAACCCATCAGAACCAATTTGTGGTTTATGTGACAAGGCTCGAAATTATCATAAAAATCAGTTGTGTCAGGGACAAGTGATTAAAAATATCTGGTTGTCCCTCCAAAATTTAGGTTATCCAAAGTTCATGACTGAAAAGCAAGTTAGGCTACTGCCATGTACAGTACCGGGGAGTCGCCAGGGATATCACTACCCTGGGTGGCCCTGGGCAGCCTCGCCCAGAATTGGTTGATTGCACCCGCCACTTGCATTAAAATAAAATCATTCCTCCCAGGACTTTTACCCCAAAATGGTAAGTAAATATGTGATGTTTGAAAGAAATTTGGTTGTAACATTAATCTCAGAATGAGACAGTCAATTGGAGCATTACTTTTAGCGTAAAAAAATATCCACACCTCTAAATCTTATGAGGAAGTTATCAAGAAATGGTCCCGGGAGGGTGTATGTGCATATTGCTCATTACAAGTAGTATACACACTTGGGAAGTTGGGAGCATGCATGCGGTATTGCAGTTGTACGTCCGCATGTATGCTGTGTTTGTTAAGTTGCATTGAGAGATTAAAAATACAGTAGTAAAAGTCAAGAATTAGGGTAAACTGGGGTAAAAATGCCCGATTTTAAGGTTTTTCCTAACTATCTCAATACTCCTTGCAGACTCTAGGAAACAAAAGTGTGGCTTTATGCAATACATGTCTCCTTAATAATTTGCTTAGATAACATCATGGTTATGAAATTAATAAGGAGGAATTTTTCTCATTTTTTGACACCAAATTTGGCAGGCGTTTTTACCCAGGTCTCGGGGTAAAAACGCCCACCCCTATCTTTTAAAAAATGATGACTATTCTACAGGTTCCCCTGTAGTAAAGTTATTATTTTTTTATGTAATTTTGAGGAATGCAACCTCAACTACCACATTTATGTCAAGCAGAGCTGGTGGACTATGTATATTAAGTCATTTACAGTACCTGACACAAACGTACGTGTGTGAAACATTAACATACAGTACAATGAGCATGGGCTCGCACATTGCCTAATTGTCACTCTGAAGAGTCAACAGAGATGCAACAGGTTATAAAGCATTTGGGTCCTTACAAACTACATTAATAACCATGATGACTTTGTGAATGCTTTTTTGGGCTCTTGCATCTGCATCTGCTAAAACAAGTTTTTGCTGCTAGAGTCTACCGACCTCTATATTTATACCCCAGTGACACTGCTATCACGATGGTAGACTGCACCTTGCAACGCAAAGTGAACAAAACTTTACTTCGAGTCTGCTGAATGCTATCATTTTGTTCTGGCTAACTAAAATGGTAAGTGGAAATGCATGTGCTAGATGGTCACATGAGTAAATACATTGGGTTAGTATCATTTGTTCAACTTATTAATCCTCATTATGTATAGCTGCCACATACTGTACTCTCCCACATATGTACAGTAGTTATTTGCCATAATGTTTGCAGATGGATTGATTTGGGAGTCCTTGGTGAAGCCACTTGAAGTGAAGCCGAGGATCCAACAGATATTAGTTTTGCCTCTTTTATGTTTGTTGGGTTGTACATTTGTTTGCTAGTTTGTGGTCTCTAACTTGTCATGTGTTGTACATCTATGTGAGAGCACATTCAATAGAGAGAAATTTTCCCATACAGTCATTACCGTGCGGCAAATGTTTGGCAGTACTCAAAAAGTGCATACAGGTGTTGATATTATATATAGATTTCGGAACAGTGAAACACCTGCAAATAGTTTTATGGCTCTTAATAGTTTTTATCAGATTGATTCACGAAATTTAATTCATTTGTCATTATCTTCAGTAAAACAAAGGGGGAAGGGGGCTACATCATGGTTGAAGAAAGCCAGTTACATCATAAAAAGAAGTTACCAAATTAAACCAACTTAAATCTCAATAATGATAATACCTGGGGAATATTAAGTAAGAAATAAATTGTCAGATGTATGTAGCGGTTTGGTCTCAAATAGCTGATAATATTAGTTAAAAGCTGTAGAAATGTCTACTATTGAGGTGATTAAAGATAAATGAGGATTTAATTTAGTTGCTTGAGAAGGATGCTGCTGGGCATTTTTACCCCATGGCCGTTGATTTTGTCCGGGGTAAAAACGCCCACCTGAAGTGGGGGTATTAAGTGTATATAAAAATTGATGTTTTTATACTGGCTAAGTATAATGCTGTAATGAACCCTTCTTAATAGATATCAACCAAAAAATAATAAAAAATAAACTTCTGTACATGTACATATGGGGTAAATATGAACTGATGAAGGCTAAACCTGTGACGGGAATTTTTCAAAACTTTTTTCGTCATATTTTTTTCAACTGTTCCTCAATACCCCAGATATATGTTAATAATTTTTTTCCTTTATATCATCACTATATACTAACATTGTTCTCAATATAAATATGTTCCATTCTATCACAAACCCTATGATTTTTTACTTGCAGAGGGAAAAAGTTTTCCGGGCATTTTTACCCCATGGGCGTTTTTACCCCAGTTTACCCCTCCCAGCACTAAATCTGGTTTGGTGACAACCCTGGGAGTTGCATGTACATTTTAATAAGACCCTGCTGAGCAGCTCTGTGCAGAACCTAAACTTCGCTCCAATACTGATCATGAGCCACATGTGTAGTGTGTGTGTTCATGGAAAAAATCCTTTTGTGTTTATGGTACACTTCTTCCAGCAAAACAAAACAGAATGGGGGAAAATTTGTAGGAGACTACAGCTTGCAGTTTAAGTTTTGAAACAAATGATGAAAGTACCGAAGGACAATTGTTTACAGTATCTGACTGATGAAAATAGTTACAGAGACAACATGACTATCACAGTTAAAGGCTAAGTGAACCATCAAAAAGCACTGCAAAACTTGGGATTAGGGAGGTTAATTTCTAGTAAACTTTTACTTTGTTAACCAATTAGTGAATTGCAAACTATCAATTATAGATTGTCAAGCCTACATATGTACGGTAATGATCCCCTCGTAAGAGAGCACAAGTTAACATTTAATTGTGATGTAGGCCTACAGAGTAATTTTTTTTTTTTAATATCACACACATTAAAAAAATCCACCCAGCGTCCAAAATTGGCCCATTCAGTGATGAGAATCAAGTAATTTTTTATTTTGGGGCCTAATGACCAAATCCAGCATATCGAACGTTTGATATTTGTCGTGGAGTCAGGGATGTTACGCTGAAGTTGAGTCATGGTAGTATGCGACTGTTACTGATCTGACTTTGATGTCCAGTCTGCGTTCTGTGCACTCAAACACGAAGATCTTCGGCGTGAGTGCCGACTCCATCCCGGCGTAGCGGCGGCAAAACGGTTACCTTGGCGTGCCGGCGTACTGTGCAATGCAAACTAGCCTTATTCAATACACATAAGGCAGCCATACAATTTTGTGCTGCAATGTGCTTTCACTTCATTCCCACACAAAATATGATTATTTTCTGCCAAACAGGAAAGGATGTATATAATATATGGCAGTGGTATGATGTATAGTATATGTATACGTATAGTATACGTACATATAGTATACATATGTACACGTACATACGTAAATGTATACGTACATGTATATGTATACGTACTGTACTATATGTATTGTGTATTTCTTCGCGTACACCTTTGGCTTTGTTGGCATATGAACGCTGACACCTCGGCTTAACTTCGGCGTCGGCTTTACATGGAATGCACCACGGTTTGATGTAATTTTAATGTACTGTAGACTCCAGTATAGCAGATGACAAAGGATTGTGAAATCAGGTGAAAGTTGCATAATTTTGAACAAAATGGTGACCCACATGTGGACAGAAGAACAAAAGGTGTATAGTAAATAATCATGAGTCGATCAGTATCATGAGTCATTCACTGCGTTCTAAATGCCAGTACAGCGTGTAGGCTTGCTGTGATTCCAACACAAACATGGCCCACAATGCATATTCTTCAAACAACATCAAACAGGTGTATATTTGCCAAATCCTTTTTTAAGTTCAAAGCAAAACATGACTCATGGCCAAATTTCCAAGTTTCAGAATAAGAATGAACTAGAAGTTTGCAAACATTACCAAAAATGGTCACCAAAATGTCTTTCATGAAGCTTTCAGTCAAAATTTTGATAGAAAAAGACAACACTATATTTGTTTTTTAACATTAAAATTCTTAAATGTAGTGTTTAATAATATTTTATCGGCTCATTTTCTATAGTGATTGACTCAAGATTCCTTCATAAACATTATGTTGTATACAGTACTATCACCTACTTTCAAAATTCATTTTCTATGGATTACTCAATCTAAAAAACACCAAAATACAGCACAATGAGGAAGATTCATTAGAAAATATTACTGGAAAGTTTTATTCATTTTAGTAATGTTATTATATTTTTATTGTAACTTTAGTCATTAAGTTATTGACTCATGATTACCCCAGTATAATTACTGGAGCTTTGGCAGTCAGTACACTGTCCATACGACGCTGCTGATCAATACTATTATAACAATGACTCTCTTGTAAGGTTATGCTTTATGAATACCTCGTTTTATCCACTACTTTGCAAATCTTTTCTGCTTAATTTCACCGTGATATTCAGTGGCAACCTCCTGTTACCTAGTGCATGAACACCAACTTGTCTTTGAAAGACTATCAGGTTACGCAGTCAAAATTTTAGTTGATTTTACAAGGCTATGATGAAAAGCAGTCAGGGGTACTAATTTAGAATCAGTGCCCGGAAGTGACGTAAATCTTCATTAAATCGTAAGTTTGGTCTAATTTCACTGTTAACTTAACCCTAACTCTCAATTTTAAACAGTATTTTGGGTCACTTACACTAGGATTAAGCATAGGCTAAATGGCTTTTGAAAACCCAAATTTGGCAAATTCTCAACAAAAACTTAACCCCAACCATCATCACTAACCTTGACTTGTGGGCACTGATTCTACAGTTGAACAGGAAGAGGTGCTAGGCCTAGTACTGTGTAGCCTATACAGGCCTAGGCCTAGGTCTACTACTAGTAAATTACTAGGGTTACAGTCGACTGCAGGGGTCAGTTGAGTGCGCACCTATCATGACATTGTATAAAAACAATCTTGTATGATACAAATAGGCCTAGATTTCCTAAGTGCGCCTTCATTGTTCGAAGGTCGCCCCAAAACTGTTGCCTTGCCTACACTGTGAGTTGCTAGCCTAGACCCTAGTTAGCGCTGTTGCCCCTGAAAAAAACATTTAAAAAGAGCTTCAGTCTCGAGGGGTATTCTGCAATTGTGCCTGCTTGGCCTTACCTAAAGGAGTAACTACTGAATAGAACCGCAAATTCACTGACGCAACAACATTGCCAATAATATTAATATAATAATAAGCATGTGTAGTGTGAGTGTGAACTGACAAAATGTAACTTAGGCCTACCTTCTGCTATACTGTAGTAGACTATATAGGCCTATGTCCGAATCTGACGCAGCATTCGAGTATTTTGTACGTTAGGCTTCGTGGATTTCTACGTCAATCGGAGGTTCGAAGATCATTATTTGCTCTAGTGTTAAAACATAATCTCCTAAAAACTTATTGCGACCTACCTTTAACGTTGCAATGTTTCTTCAAAGAAACACGCAATGCTTACAAACCCTTAAATTGCCCGAAACGATGAAGAATTACTCAATTTTTTCCTTGTTTACGACGAACAAATGTTACTCGAAGAACTGACAGCGCCCTCTTTACCAACATGGCTGCCTCTGCTGGACAACACGCGAAAACAGCTGAAGTTAAAAATTGAGAAAAGCGTAGTGAGTACAGGCTGCTTGTAGAAACTCATCATATAAAAATGCAATAATATGAATCGCAAAACTACGTTTGGACTTTTCGTATTTTTGGAGTTGCAGTTTTTGAAATGCCTTCATAGTAGTTTGCTAGCCTAGGGTATCTGTTACCGTAGCAAATAGTTGTAGCCTAACTGTACGGACCTTGCTATTACCAGTTCCGCTAAAATGTATCTTGGACCAACAGTACAGTACCGTAGGCCTATAGGCTAATAAATACATTGCCATTGGTTACTGTACAACAGCTGCTGTGGCAGAAAGTCATGTGATGCTACCAACATTATGTACTGAGGAAACTTCTGCTCTACTGAAAAAAACTTTAAAAATCTTTTGCTCCATTTTATTAAAAGTTTTGATCCAGCTCCCAGGGTGCATTCCATGTAAACCAGTCTGCATTCTGTGCACTCAGAACTGAAGATCTTCGGCGTGGACTTGGCATTTTCCTTATGTTTTCTATTGTTTTTTTGGCGTAACTTCGGCGTGGGCCTGACATAGAATGCACTTTGGCATGTAAAGCCGACGCCGAAGTTACGCCGAGGTGTCAGCTTTCCTATGCCAATAAAACCAAAGATACACACCAACAAATACACAATACATATAACTATACGTATACGTATACGCATACGTATACACGTACATGTACGTATATACTAAATGTATAAGCCTACTAAGTACTATATACACATAATATTCTATGTATACATATACTATACATCATACTACTAGCAAAATTTACATACATCCTTTCCTATTTGGCAGGAAATAATCATATTTTCAGGCCTTGAGTTTTAGATTTTCCAGGTGTGCTACAAATCACACTCCTCAGGAAATTAAGGAGTGTGGTAAGTGTGCTGTTTTATTAAACTTAACTAATTCTTAATCTAGGTGTGCAAAAAATTGCACCTCTCACAGTGATTTGAGGTGAGTGATGGTGTGCGATCGCACTTGCACGCTTCAAAATTCAAGGCCTGTATTTTGTGTGGGACTCAGTTGGAATCAAATGGAAGCACATTGCAGCACAAAATTGTATGGCTGCCATATGCGTATTGAATAAGGATTGTTTGCATTGCACCGTACGCCGGCATGCTGAGGTAACCGTTTTGCCGCTGCTACGCCGGGATGGAGTTGGCGCTCCTGCCGAAGATCTTCGTATTGTAGTGCATGGAATGCAGACTGGTCCAGCTCTAATTTAGAATCAGTGCCCAGAAGTGACTTGGTCACATAGGGATAGTGTTTCATATGTGGTACTAGGCATATGGATAGGGGTGGGTTATATACGGTACGCATACGGATAGGGATAGGGTTACGTGGTACAAATACGGATAGGGATAGAGTTATATAGCTTAGGTGGTACACATAGAGATAAAGTTAGGGTTACGTATAGGCTACCCTAGGGTATACATGTAGAGATATAATGCACGTATAGACATGTTTATACACAATGGAGTTAGTCTGTTAGTCTGTACTTATAGTATTTAAAATCATTGGCCGTCAGCTTGGCTCACAGTGCTATAGGTTAGGGCATAGACACGCCATACAGTTTCAGTGCATCGCGTTCTTCTTGCAGTGTACCGCGTTGGAATCCCACTCGTGCACCCTTGTTTCCACACTTGTTACGCTTCTTCCTCGCTCTCTTTTGGAACTTGACTTGTCACTGAACTTTTAATTTGGAGAACTAGTTTTAAGTTGTAATGCTACGTCACTTCTGAGCACTGATTCTAAATTAGTACCTTTGATCCTACTTTTAAGTTTTATCCTACTTTTTGCCTAGACTCAGGGCATAATTTATCTGGATTCGCATAGGCCTAGCAAAAACTACTAAAAATCACTAAACTGCTAATTGAATCTCCTTTTTTGCAGCAGTTCTACTCACACACAAATGTCAGTTTTGATAGTAATTGCTCTGGGTCAGCCTAAAGAGTGCTAATCAAATTCTGAATCCTAAATTATGCCCTAAGAGTCAATTTGAGTAACTTAGGTCCACCTGAAAGCCTGCATTATACTAACTTGTAAGACAGTGTGTGCCCCTCCCTTGCAGTGTCACAAATTTTTAATTGAAGGCCCATCTCATAAATGTTTTGTCATGATGTGTAAGTGCAAAACAGAAATTGTCTAGTAAAATTATAGAAGGGTCAAACTTAGTCCTCAGGACTATGTGGTCACTCGCCGAGAGCTCACTATACACAGTCCTTGCAACACACATTGAAAATAGTTGGGGGGGGGGGACATCTTTGTGTTGGTTGAAGTTGACTTCCTTCCTTAATTTACTTCCATGACTTTTCTTATCCAGATGTTAATACAGGAATGTTGCAGTTATTTTTGATCACTGAGATTTTCTGGAATGGGCCAAAAGTTTGAAATGAAATCGGCATCTTTCTCGCTCCCTAATATTTATTGTGTGACTAAGGAACTTTGTTTACATCAGTATGCTAACGAACTATAATGTCATTATGGAACGTTTACATTGGCAATGGCTATGTGTATGTACAGTATAGGAACTATAGTAATCAAATGTTCCGTGTGACGTCACAAGGTATGCACACTGCAATCTGATATTAACAAATATTTCTAACGCTACAGTAAATTTAAACAAAGTAGCAAAGTTGATGATTTTATTTTATTTTATTTCAACTTTTCAGAACTTTCAGAGGTTTAAAGAGATTAATAACAACTGCAATATTAGTGTAAGATATAAAAGGGAAAAGTTATGGCAGTAAATTAAGATTTTAGGTCCTAGATTTGCTTTAAGAAGAAAATCAATTTCGACCAGCACCATGTCGGTTGAAGACCCCAGGTTTTCAAATGAGCATAGGGAGGACCATGTATAAGAAGCTACCAGCAACTGGCTATACACGTTCCTTAACTGAGGACTAGGTCAAACTTTGATCGTATGCCTACTGTAGGTACTGTAGGTATGATTTAAATGTCCTCAGGCATTCTCTTTCAGTGTTTTACTTTCACTTTTATTCTACTTTACATTTACTTCTTTTTACCACTAATAGTTGTGTGTATGTTTGCTTTTATTTTTTTTCTACTGTCTTGTATCTTGTATATACACTGTGAACGGAAAATCATTTTCCGTTTCATTAATTGAATTGGACAATAAACAGTTATCTATCTACATCAGTCTGTCTGTCCTTCCGTCCGCCCATCTGAAGTATCTTGGTGTATTTGCTTAAATTAGAGGCTACGAGGTAGTCAGTAGTCATTTGGTTGTATGTGGGAGAGCAGGGCTGAACATTAACTTAAAAAACAACTTGTCCAGTGGGGCAAGAAGCATTCAGAATTCACTTACCCAGGGACAAATTTTAACTTGCTCTGAGATGGTAAAGAATAAAAGCAAGAAATTTGAAACTTTACTGGTAACTGAAAACATTTGGTTTTCATGGTAAAACACGAAGGGAAACTAAGGGTAGCATTTAATTGACTGGAGACCACCGAGGGGGGTGGGGTGGTCATGGTTGAGGAGGGTACTAGCAAACCCTGTCCCCTACCACTGGCCATGCACTCAACTTTTACTGAGAGTAGTCAAGTGCAGAGCTGAACATCAACTTAAAAAACAACTTGCCCAGTGGGGCAAGTGGCATTCAGAATTTACTTGCCCTGATACCTTTTTACTTGCCCTGGGCAATGGGGCAATCATTAATGTTCAGCCATGGAGAGGCTGGGGGATATGTGTGAAATAAGGATCAATTTGGTTTCTTTTAAATTTGAAAAGCTAGTTCAGATGGGAAAACTGTAGATTGCTATTGACCCACCTTACTTTGACCCTTTGGGGATCCATCCCCAAACTTCCTGATTGCCAAACTTTATCACTTCTTATGCCAAGTGCCTTTATTCACTTGGTCACAGCACTGAGATGCAATATTATCTCAAGATAAAGTACATTATATATAGGAAGTCTGTGATGGTCATTATGGCACATCTTGACATGGTATTAAATTTCTTTATGACATTGACACAGGTGCAGGGAATATTTAGCAACTTTGTTTTTTATGCCCTTCATGTGGTGTAGATTTATGCTTATAAAGAAAAAAGGTATCTGAGCCATTGCATAAATAAATGACCTTTAAAACCCTTCAAATTGTACCTTAAGGGTTCTTGAAGCAAGCTTGTTCCCCCTGAACCCACTTGTAAAGTTAAGCCACAGGGATATGTATTGACTGTTTAGCCCTGTTGCCTGTAACAGTATAAAAAAGCAGATCCAGCTTTGATCTTGCAGGGTATTTGTGACTTGTGTCAAACAGTATTTTGTATCCTTTGCATTAGATAATTTATTAGGTTATTCCCTGAAGAAGTGTGATACCATTTAATATGGCCCCAGGTCTATCTTCTTGACATGTCTGCTTGCTAATTACCCTTTCAATGAATTAACATTGTTCATCTAGCACAGTGATATGACACCTGGTAGAAATGCTTTACATCATTGCAATGATTATTACACAAACAAAACAAGAGGACACCTGTTGTCAGAGTTGTTGACTCGAGTCAATGACTTGTGACTCCAGTCAACTCAAGTCACAATTTTTTGGATTTGTGACTTGACTTGACAAAAATTGACTGGTCAAACAACCCAGAGTTGTTGACTCAAGTCAATAACTTGTGACTTGAGTCGACTCGAGTAACAATTTTTTTGACTCGTGACTTGACTTGACAAAAATTGACTTGTCAAAAATTGACTTGTCAACCACTCTGCCTGTTGTCATAAATGGGTGTCTTATGAATGCCTTATATGCCATATTTGGGTTTAGTATTTTTGTACATGAACTCAAATGGTTAGCAAATTTAAGCTTAGACTACTGCAAGTAGCTGAAACAAGGCCTATCTTAAGGAAGGTTTCTTGCTGCTCATGTTTTACCAGCTGGCAAAGTTGAGTAAGTAGATGTTTGGTATAGCAGTTCCTCTGGTCTAGTGGCCATGCTGTTAAGTGCTATGGACCTTCTGTCCAGTGGAATTCACCCTTGTATGATGGAGAAATACAATACAGCAAATTCCTCCTGAATATGGATTTGGGAATATTTTGTATATATACTGTGTTTCATTTCTTATTTGTTTATAGCTTAAGGTGACAAAAGAAGCTTCAACAAACAATTTCGTAATATGTCATGTTGTTTGAGAGATGCTAGAAAAACAGTCTTGTATAGCACAGCTTTTTCTGTCTGGAATACTGTACATTTCTTTCTGTAAACTGTCAGCTGAAACTTCCTTTTTTCCTCCCTCAGGTTAACATTTGTTTGTGGGCAAGTGTATGGCAGGAATTTGCCACAATTTTCAAATCTACAGAATGTTTTGCTTGAGTTTTGCATACCTGTATCACTCTGCACTTCTTTACTTATACCAGAATCCTGTCATTTTTGTTTGTGAGGACTCTGGGACACCACAATGGAGGAACAAAAGGGGAAGCACAAACCTCACCGACAGAAACATTCTGGACCTCAAGCTGAGAGGAAGAAGAATAAAACCAAGGTGCAGGAGGAGCAATCAGCCAAACAGAGGAATCCTAAAGCATTTGCTGTCCAGTCAGTAAACAAAACAGCTAGAGCAGTCAGAAGGTTTGACAAAATTTTCCACTTTGTAAATAAAACAAAATTTCTTTGGACTTTTCAAAAGGAATTTGGTCTAAATAAAAGATATCTTCATGGAAATGAGTGAGTGTTGTCATTACCAAGATTGGCAAAGTTTTAATCTAGAAGATCAGCACACAATGCAGGTAATAGTGAAAAACTTGTGGGCTTGCCAAAAATGAGAGTTTCATCTATAGTGCAAAAGATTTCCCTTGCTGGTTTAATGCCCTAGGGAAAACATGCTAGTGAGTTTTAATTGGTCTGTGATGGGATTTTTACTTTGAAAGTTTTGAGAATTTCTATCACCGGTAGACCAAACATCTCCTTTGTGTTGAAGTTAGGGTTAGGGTCAGAGTTAAGATCAGTGTTATGGTTATGTACCTTAGTTCTGTACATTTGCTTACTTTTGTTGTAGCTGACTTAAGGCCTAGAGAATGATTGTTCTTGTGGGCCCTGCTCTTCCCTGGTATGTGAAAGGAACTGAATTATCAGTACCTTACAAAAACCACTGTTTTTTTTATCAATCTTGTCTTTTCTAAAAATTATACCTCAAAATTGAAACTGTATATGAGCTCACCTTTCATCTCACCTACACCATACTGTTTGAAGAAAGAGGATGAACATTTTAATACCTACCATCTTGTACAAACTCCAGAGCTTCCAGGGCTTTGCTCCAGTTCATTACCTGGGCTTTTTCCCCAGACCCTGTGCCAGGGCTGACTTTGGCCCCTGGGCATGCGCCTTATGATGAAAGCTTGTCCTGCCCTACTGTCTGCAGCACTGTTGGCCTGCGAGTGGATCATTATGATTATCAAAATTACTTTTCAGAGGAAAAGGGTTCCCCACCCTTTATTTAAGTCATCAAACAAAGAAAATAAGTGAACATAATATGTCTTCTACAGATCTGCTGATATCAAGGAGAAAAAACACCACATCCCTGTGGTAGATAGGACACCACTGGAACCACTTCCAATAGTGGTGGCTGTTGTGGGTCCACCAAAGGTTGGCAAGACCACTTTAGTCAGATGCCTTGTGAAGAACTTTACCCAACAGAATCTTTCAACCATAAGTGGTCCAGTTACCATTGTGTCTGGTGAGCAATCATTTCAGTGAATTTTCTTTTGAAATGCATTTCCATGGTGGCTTCAAGTGGATCTTGAATGCAGTTCCATTCAGTTTTATAAAAACATGCTACTACACAGCAACTACACAATTCCATTTGTCAGACAATTTAAGTCATACTGTATCACAACACATAGGTAGGCATACCAATTTATATCTGAGAATCAGATTCTGGGACAAAATGTCCTGGCCTGGCCAAAATTCTGAAATGTAAGGTCCTTCCACTTGAGGCTAAAATTATGGGACAAAAAGACTTGACAATTGCCAAGATGTCAGAACAAAATATCTTGGATCTATAGGCAAATAGAGTCTATGAGCATTACAACCATCTTCAGGAAGCTAGCAAGCAGAGAAGTGTTTAAGTGAGTTATCCCAGGTTGAACTTACAGATAATATTTATGGACAAACAGAATTCTAATTATTTTATGGAACCTTGGCATCAATTCAGCCAATAGGCTCAGAGACTATTTTATTTTACTTGCAGAACAAGATGGTATTGATTATTTGATGGAAGTGAACTTGTACAGTACTGTACCTTCAAATGGCACTGCAACACTTAAAGTACATAAGTTTGAACATTGTTTAACTACAGAACCATGTGTGTGAACAAGTAAATCAAAGCCTTCACTCTTGCACAGACTTCTGCAGGATAAACAAAGAAAGCTTTTTTTTGTTGTTGGATAGCAAGTTGTTCAAGGTTGAACATAGAAGTATGATGGGATGGGGCTGAGGGGTGGGGAGGAGAAGACATAGAGACCAGGGGCTTAAAGGGGCTCATTGAGTTGACATGGATTATATTTGTGACGAGTTTGAAGGAAATCATTGCTTAACAATTCTTCTAATTAGCCTGAGACCAGGGGCTTAATTCAGTTCAGTTCAGTAACTTATATGATCTATACACATGTATTTGCTTACATGCAAAGCAAGATGTCTGGTATAATGTAGAGGTATAAACATTTGTTCACTAGGAAAAACACTAACATGTTTATCTCAGCTGGTGACCTTAAAAGAAAGGAGAAAGAAAAAACAGAAACACAAAACATAAGCAAGAAAGGAAGCAAGTAAGAAAAAGGGGGGGAGGGGTTGAAATTGGTATGAGGTTCAGGCAGAGTAATTGTTTATCAGAGGGGATTTTACTTTATTTTGGAAAGTTGCATATTTTCTAGAGGGCTTGATATCTTTTGGAAAGATTACTCCAAATTTTGTAGCAGTAGTTGTTCAAGAGTAGCTTAGAAGTTGAAGTGTTTAGAAGTATGCCTGGCAATTGAAAAAGAGTGCATTATTTCTTGTTGAGGTTAGGTTTGTGTGGGGACCCTCTGAGGATTACGTGTTACAGTACATAAGACCTGAGGCAGTTTTCTGTTTAAATAAAAGGACACATTTTAAGGATGTAAATATCACTGACCTTAAAGGCAATAGGCAGTCCCCCCCCCCCCAATATTGCTTTGAAAAATCAGCAGACCCTTGCAAATTCCATCTTATTTGCCTTACAAACTACCTCTGAAGGTGTTTTTGAACATCAGAATTCAGAAGAAAATATAAAGCAAGGACTTCTCCATGATTTTAGCAATTCAGTAATAAAAATCTTTTCACATGATCAAAAAAAGCCATTTATGGATTAGGATGACAGGGGGTATTTCTAATTCTGATTGGGGTGACTACATTTTCCCTTTAAGAACCCTAAGGTTACTAATGCAGCTTGTCTGTGTGATATACCCATTGTAAGACTTGAAGAGATTTCAAAGTGGAGGTAGTAGCTACTCCAAAGATTTCAATTTTAAATGATTAGTAAAGAATCATGTAACAAAATTGTGGTACCAAGCTTATTTAAAATGTGAGTTGTATTCATAGTATTGACTGCAAAGATGCACAGCGATACTGAGGTCATGTTTGTCATATCTAGTTTTGCCACATCTTTTGCCAATTTCATCGTTATTATTTAAACATTGTGCCAATTGTCTATTTATAATTAAGCTGTTTAGGTTTGTTGTAAGGTCTTTTACAGTGGTGGCCATATGGTACTGTAGTTCAGTGGCCATGAGGTATAATCCGAATCTATTTTTTTTCAATTTTGCATATTTTCATAATTTTTCATAATATAGTTTTTCTTCCCTGCTCCACCCTGCCACCCTCCTCCTCCACTCATCAGGGGAATTTCCCAATTTTGTCTAGAAACCATAACAGGTATGATAAAGCATGTACATGAAGTCCTGACAGTTGCTTTGCCCTCAAGGAACACCAGTTCTTTGATAAAAGCCCCATATCTATAACAAAAGCTTCAATGTTTCAAATTTTCTTCAATAAAGCCCTAAATTTTCAAATTTTTCTCAACAAAAGTCCAAATTTTCAAAAAATTTCCAAACTCATCCACAAATTTGGGCACACTTTGCTCGTATAACTTCTTTGCTTTTTGTCATCATTCAGATATTGTCTGGGCTTTGGGATGTGGCAGGTACCCACTCCCTCCGCCCCCCTGCCACCAATACTTTGACCATCCTTCGTAATTTTTGCTGGTCTGAAAATAATGGAAAAATGGGATGTATCTTTTATCTTCTGTCAGAAGCGTACTGTAGTGGACATTGCAAAGTCTTTTAAAGAGGGCTAGCCATTTTCTGTGGTCTATCATTTTATGGCAAAACTATTAAAAAGTGCATAAATCAGGCACTAAATTGGATATTGAAGAGCTGTTAGCATTGGTATAAAATCATTTCTAAGCCTAAAATTTTCACCCTCTGGTATTTTACTTATCTCATCAGGGAAGAAAAGACGACTGACATTACTAGAGTGCAATAATGACATCAGTAGTATGATTGATGTTGCCAAGGTAGCAGATCTGGTATGTAATCTTCAACTGTTTCAGTTTGTCTTTTATTTCTTTCATTATTATAGACCAAAATAAAGAAATAATGTTTGAAAGATGTGACGTTATGTGGCCTTAAGACACCAACCTCTTGGTACGCCTTTTGAAATTGGAAAGTATTAAAATTGTTTATCATAAAAGGAGTTTGAAATCTATTTCGCTCCTACTTACCTCCCCTATTACTACTATTGAACAGTCCATCTACTGCGAAATGATCACTGGCAATGAGATTCCCCATCTGGATGTCTCTATACTACATTCCTGAGCTGAATACTCTACGGTAACTCGCCCTTGTTTCAATCCCAGCGGAATGGTTAACTTTGCACTTTATTCAGCCGGCTGTATTTATCAACTTTTTCACTTGGCAATCATTTTAACACTTTAATCTTTGTAGCTGATTCCATTGCAGAGATATAGTATTAAATGTTGAAACTTACTCCCTTGTAAAATTGCAGCTTTTGAGATAACTTGTGATGCCAATCTTGTACGTCTCACATTTTATACTTTCCTTTTCTTTAATAATTAAAATGCTAGATGACGTGATTATTGAACCACTTTTTGTAGAGCATTTTGTGAGAAGTAAGCTTATATAAGTCAAAACTCAAAACATAGCAACAAGTTGATCATGTTCTTCAGGAAAGCTGCTGCTCTCTCAGCTAAGCTGCAGCAGCTGCCACCATGCTTTGTTACTACACATGCTACAAAAACACTATTGAGTCATGCTGCTATTGTAATGTGTAGCAACAGAGTATGGCTGCATCCCCTGCAGCTTTGCTGAGGCAGTTGCAGCTTAGCTGAGGCAGTTGTATGTTTTTAGAGATTTTGACAAGGTGCCTTTTGCTCACAATTCCTTAAAATATTCATTTCTTGGTGTAGGTTCTTCTTATGGTGGATGCCAGCTTTGGCTTTGAGATGGAAACATTTGAGTTTCTAAATATTGCCCAGGCTCATGGATTCCCCAAGATTATGGGGGTGCTGACACATCTGGATGGAATGAAGAACAATAAAACATTAACGAAGACAAAGAAGAAGCTGAAGCACAGATTCTGGAAAGAAGTCTATCAGGTAATTTTATTCTTAACCTGCTCTAAGACCTTACAACAAATAATGTGATTTATTGCTATTTCTTTTTGATATTACTCACAATGATTTATGAAATGAATTTTCAGAATCATGTGAAATGGATTAAAAAACCCTGGAAATCTCACGACAGGAGGTTTACTTATCAGTACATTAAAAGATTCAGAGCCCATTTCAAGCATGCATTTTTTATTTGTTTATTCCTTCTCTTCTGATCACTGATGAAATAAGATCACATCATCAAAAATTTAAAAAGGTACTTAGAAAATTACCGTATGCTGTGATAAGCTTTGATAAGCTGTTGAGAGTAGGCTTTAAATCATTTCTTCATCATATTATACATACTCACACAATGGAAGATATCCAATGACAAACCTTAACAGCACAACAACTCCCCCCCCCCACTCCCTGACAATTCCCACCGGATGGTTTTTCTTTTTTTTTGCTAGGACATCCCCCCTGGGACAATTGGCAACAGAAAATTCCCACCCCTGGACAATTCTCACCCATGGACCCATGGCAGTTACTCATAGACATCATCCCCCAACCCCAGATCTTTTGAATTGCATGGGGGGGGGGAATTGTAGGCATCTGAATTGTCCATCTTGGGAATTATCAACATGGAAATTGTGTGGGAACAGATTCAGGGAAAAATGTGGTGGTGGGAGTTTTCCCAGGAGAGTTGCCTGGGAATCATGATAAACACCACATTATGTGGGATTGGAAGCTCTCATAAGAGAAAAAGACGGACTGCATGCATGGTCAAGTGGTTAGAGCATCCGACTTGCAGCCGGAAGGTCAGGGGGTTCGAATCCTGGCCGGGTCATACCAAAGACTTTAAAAATGGAACCTACTGCCATTGTGCTTGGTGCTCAGCATAAGCAATGGAGTAGGAAAAACAAGCCAGTGAGCCACAACTAGAAAAAGGCTGTGTAAGTAACTAACTAACTTATAAGAGAAACAAAAGCAAGAAAAAAGGAGTGTGACCTAATCATATCTTGGTATTTTAAAGGGGGGAAGATTGGTAGTATTAAGGATAATTGAGCAGACCTCTAAAACTATGACAAAAGAGTTATGGTAAAGAGTCACAATTTGTTAATCTCAACATTATTAGTGAATCAAGTACATTTTATGACACAAAATGTAAAACAACATTAAAGTATCAATAAAGTATTTTCTATCTGCACAACAGTGGAGACAAAAAGCAATGTTTTCTGTGAACAGTATAGTGTGTAGTGTTGTACATGACTTTAAGTAATGTTGGAATTATTTATGTTAGGTTTCTTTTTTTAAATTTATTTGATAAGGAGTTTTGCAAAGGCACACTGTCATTACTCCAAAGTCTTTTTACTGTAAATCACATTTGAAGAAATTGTAATAACTCCAAGCATTGAAATCCCACTGTACTATTCATCAAATTTTCTAGTTTCTGATATTAGAGCTTTAGTCATTATGGTAAATAAACATTTAAAGGCTCTCTTTCCTTTTCTCAGCCAGTGAAAATTCACCCAACTGATTTTGCTTCTATAGCCCCTTGTTTAGGTCCAAGCAATAACGGTCTTTTTATACATCTATGTTGCAAAATTCTGTAGTTGACTTGCTTAACGCCATGTTTTGCTGACTCTGTGTAGTACACAACTGTGTGTTATCTTTATGAATAATGGTGACCAATCAGAGTGGCTTGTATTTGAAGGGTATAGTGTGAAACCATGTCAATCAAAGTGCAATAATCAGTTGTGAATTTAGAAACTTAAGGTTCCCAACTAGATTAGAATTCCACATACTGTATGTCACTTACTGTAGTTTTGGTGTTAATTTCAAATTTTTCTTCTGTAGGGAGCAAAACTTTTCTATCTATCTGGCATGGTACATGGAGAATACATGAGGAGAGAAATTCATAATCTGGGACGCTTTATTTCTGTCATGAAATTTCGGCCTCTGATTTGGCGTACATCTCATTCCTACATTTTAGGAGACAGGTTAGTAAATAGTAATAATAAGTGGAAGTTGTAATGTGCTGGTATCCATCAAGAAAAAGAGCCCATGGTGCAGTAACACAAAATGTGCAACAAAAATGGACCAGGTAATTAAACAGTTTGAATTAGATGAGTTTTATTAAAAGAGCATTTGAAAGATGCAAGATACGGACTAAGTTTCAAATGCTCAGGTATAAGTTGTTCCGCAAAAAAGGAGTGGCAGAAGAAAAAGCTCTTTTGCTCCATGATCAATCTGACCATATTTACAAAGTCGATATTTATAATATGATATCATGAAACTGTGATTTCCTTGATATGGTTGAAGAAGTTCTGACAAATACGGTGGCAAGTTGCCAACAGAAGAATGATATACCAACATCAGTATTTTTAGAAATGATTGGGTCCAGGATGGAGAGCCACTGTAAATCCCTGAGAATATGTGTGATGTGTTCTTATGGGTTGGAATGAGTAACATTTCAAGCAGCAATTTTTTGTATAAGTCTTTTATATTTCATTTAACTCTTTTCTTATTATGGCTTGTATTTTGCCATTAGCCTTAAAGTGGTTATTTTAGTACTCTTGGACCATAACTCACTGAAACTTCATCTCTTCTACAAACCCATTGAAATTAGTGGGCAAGAGTTTATTTGTTTACACTTTTTACACCGACTTTGACTGGTAGGCCAAGATTACTAAACATTAGTTAATTAAGTTATGATTAGTTGCATAAATATGTTAATACATCAGGCAACTCAAATATTTAACTGAGATGTGCTACCCAACTGGAAATTCTCATCATTTGGTCATAATGGAGGGTTTTGGGAAGCGGCCTTTGGCTAAGGGAGAATTTTGTGGCATGTGCTGTTTTTTTTTCTTTTGAGAAGATCAAACATAACGATAGTTTAGCTTTTATAAGTTTATCCCACCATTCCCACTTTATCCCAAGTGAGGGGGTAAGAGTCTTTCTTTTGTAATTAGGTTTTGGTTTTGCAATGAAACATTCTTCATCTCGTCTATGTGTTTGTTTTTCTTTCTGCTATTAATTATTATAAACAACCCTGGCCGAGTAAAGTTGCTGAAATTGAAGGTCTGGTTGCAATTTTAGTTGTGTCACTTCAGTGAACCATCCAACTAAATGTTGGTGTCCACAGGTCTGTGTCAGGCTGTACATACTATCTGCAAAACTGATTCAAGGGGAGGAAACATGCCCTGTAGGGTGTCAGTTTATGTCTCATGAATACACCCAGAACACTGAAAATTTTACTCATATGCTTTTTGTGCAGAATGGAAGATTTGACAAATCCAGAAAAGATTCGCAAGAGTTCAAAATGTGACCGTGACATCAGCTTGTATGGTTATGTGAGAGGAACTCCGCTGAAGCTGGGTGGTAGTGTCCACCTTGCTGGTAAGTTATATACAAGGTGAACGATTATCTCTGAAATGTTCTCACTGACAATGGTAAACTTTTGCAAAGTAGTGTGACTTGGATTTTAAACATCAAGCCTTTGAATTTCTCAAACTTTCTGGGGCTGCTTTGTGGTTCAGTCAAGGATGAATTAGAAATTCACCTCAGCTCAGCACAGCTTTATTCATTTCAGCTCAGTTCAGTGTAATAGCCCACATCATCTCAAATTTTATAGCTCAAATTGGCCCAAATCAGCTCAAATTATAGTCTTGAGTGAATCAAGTTCAGTTCAGCTCATCTCATTTCTGTTAAGCTCAGCTCTGCTCAGTTAACCCTTTTAGGACCGCACACCTCTAGCATATCCTCACCCAGGTCTAACCACATTGCACAGTGTGGTAATGAATATCCGAATGGAATTTCAGCCTTGGTTTTCCATAGAAAATCACCATGCCTAAAAAACTGTTGAACACAAGTTTTGTTAATAATTCAATAATCTTTTATTTGGTACCAAGATATTTTGTATACTGATTACCTTTCATTAACTCTGGGGCCAGAAACAAGCCTTGGCTGAAACCTCTCGTAGCTGCAGGCTATATTGTGCATACACTGTATTGTTAGCCTGTTAGGCCTTAGCCTAGTTTCAGTGCATGTTATTTTGGAACATGTCAATAGCACCTGTACGACACATCATACAACAGCTAAATTTGTGCTCTATACAGTGAATGTAGACTCCAAAGTGATGGCGCTGTGCACATATTCATTTTTCTAGAGAAAAATATCTGGTGTGGCTGTCGATGAAAGGCAACCATGGGTTTGTGCTGGTGGTGTCAAACAGTGACAGTGGTCTCGAAAGGGTTAAGACCAGCAGGATCTAAAAACTTGGAATACTCATTAATGACAACATGGATAAAATTTGAGAAAAACTACATTCCAGCAATGAAAGAAACTGCTTATCTTCTGCTGGCTTTAAAATAAACACCCAATGCATTCTTTAGCCTGTTACCATTCTCTCCTAAAACAACCCTGTCTTGAAACTGTTCAACTAGTTGTTACTGTGTGCATGAAAAAGTTTTTCCCAATCTACAAATTACAATGAAACTTGGAAATTTAAGATTCAGAGGATAATTTAGGGTTCAAAATTTGCATAGCCATTTTAATGCTTCTTGGTTTTTTTGACCAAAAAGCAATAGAAACCCTCAGGTGTGTGTGTGTACAAAAACTGCTACACAATTTTGCATTTGTGTAGCAATTTGATCAGCTTGTGTAGCAAAATGAAATGGTACCAGATAAATTTTTCCCTGAGGTTGTACCTTAAGTATTGCATACTTGAGAAAACCTGAAGAAAACAGTTAAAGATAGCCTATCAAATCCTTATGCTATCTTTAAAACTTTAAACAAATCAAAGTCAAAAAGGGAAAAATTGTATTTAAAATGCATCAACATGGCGTACAAAAAATTTACCTTTAACCATTATTAAACCGTTCAGTCTCACAAATAAACTGTAGCAATAGATTTATCTCCTCAAAATATTATGTACTACAAGAGTAACATATGTTGCATCATTTGAATCCTTGACAGTTTGGGTGAACAGATTATTTTTGTGCAACAAATAGCTGAATTTCTTCCTGTGAGGGCCTTATTTCTTGAAAAGAAAGCTACTGTACAGTCTTATTTTGAATTGTCTATCATTTTGTATCTATTAGTAGTGGTTTAAAACCTATGAAAATTAATAAATGTAGTATTTCCCTTTAATAGCACAAATCTTAAAAGGAGGCAATTTTGTTAGTTTTATCAAAAATGTAATATTGTCTTTTACTTTTCTTCCCCAGGATGTGGAGATTTTGAAGTAAAAGACATTTCTTTCTTGCCTGACCCATGCCCATTGCCAAATAAAGAGAAGAAACGCTCTCTGGACTCAAGAGAAAGGTTGATTTATGCACCTATGTCTGGTGTTGGGGGAATTGTGTATGACAAAGATGTTGTGTATGTAGAACTTGGAACTAATAAGCCCAAAGAACCAGACCCTGTAAGTAATCTGATAAGAAAAACAGTTTCTTTTAAGTCAACTCTCTGGGAATTGCAAGTTATCATGACTTCTTGTAATTGCATGTAAATGCATTGTCAAGCAGAGTTCATTATGTTTTTGTTTGGATCCTTCCTGATGTGATAAGTTGTGCTAGGACTTTGAAAATATTCTCGTTGCTGGCAAGGGAACTTTAGCCACCATGTCAAAACCTCAGGTTGCTCCAGCTAATCATTTAATTGTTTCTAGGAATTGCTGATCAGATAAAGGAGTATTTTCTGCTCAGAATGCCAATGGGAATGTTTACAGTGTTTGAGCTTTGCAGTTTCTTTCAATGACCTTGAGGTTCTTATCAGACTGGTTGTATTGCCAAGCAGATAAAGGCAGTGGCAAGCTTAGCAGTTGTGAGGATCCTCAGCCAGGTCACAGTAAGGTCACAAGTTTTTTCATCCAAGAGCAATCTTTGCTTTTCATGTCTGAAGTTATTTTGCAAAAGAAACCAATTTTGGTCTTAATAGTTGAGTTGGTCAGCCAACAAGGAGTTGTAATGTATAAGCGGTAGGAATTCTCCATATCTGTGTATCTTAGCATTGTAGTACAACTGCCCTCTAGGCCTGGATTATTGATTTCCATTTCTCTCACAGGAGGATAAGAATCCAACAAACGAGTTGGTTACAAATCTCATCGAAGCGCAGCAGACCCTGGACTCCAAGATGGCAACCAGTCAGATGACATTGTTTGAAGGAGCTTCCCCGGTCACAGCAGGGGATGTTGAGGATGTTGATAACAGGAGTTACAATGAAGAGACGGTGGAGATGGATGGCAGGAGGAGGAGGCGAGTGAAATTTGAAGATGAAGATGACGATGGAAGTGGAGATGATGATGAAAGTTCATCGGAAGAGGTAGGACATTGAGTTATTTGAAGGGTGGAGTAGAGGGATGTATGGTGGGGGAGGGGAAGGGGGTCTGGGATACTAAGGTATTGGTCAGGGTGGATGTATGTGGTTATATGGGTTGGGAGGAAGAATTATGTGCCATTGTAAGGGGTTGATATTGACGGATTTATGTAGTTGAGGTATGATAATGAGCTGATGGTAGATATGGCTTTATATGGTTTATATGGCTTTTGTTAGGGGTAGATGTACAGGGATGTATGTGGTGGAGGTAGGATACTGAGCTTTTGTTAGGGGTAGATGTACAGGGATGTATGTGGTGGAGGTAGGATACAGAGCTTTTGTTAGGGGTAGATGTACAGGGGTGTATGTGGTGGAGGTAGGATACTGAGCTTTTGTTGGGGGTAGATGTACAGGGGTGTATGTGGTGGAGGTAGGATACAGAGCTTTTGTTAGGGGTAGATGTACAGGGGTGTATGTGGTGGGGGTAGGATACTGAGCTTTTGTTAGGGGTAGATGTACAGGGGTGTATGTGGTGGGGGTAGGATACTGAGCTATTGTTAGGGGTTGACTTATTGTATTGCACTAGGTGTAAGGTTTGATAGTGAGCTTTTTGGGAGGGTGATTTCAGGGGTATGTAAGGGTTGAGAGGTAGGATCCCTTACTTATGGAGGGGTGGATGTAGAGGGATGCAGGATATGAAATAGCAACAATACTTTTATTTTTAGAGGGTAGCTAGCTACAGAACAAAGAGTTTGAATTACATAAAAGTTGTAATGCAGGTCTTCCTTATTCAGATCAAATTAAGTGATTATGCTCTTACTTTTTGAGAAGCAATATTTAGCTTCATGTGATTGAATGTTGTAAGGTGAGACTGGGACCAATTAGATGGTTCAGGAGGACTGTTACAAATCATATTAGTAAGTATATGAGATAAAATACATTGTCCTCTTTGGCTTCCATTTCGTACAAATATTTCAACATGAAATAGCTGATTTTTCATCAACATCAATATACCTAGAAGAAAAACTTTGTAAAGGCATTAGGAAACTCTTCATTATTTTTCTTTGACCTTTGGCATTATAGGCTGAGGATGAAGGCTTTGAAGATGAAGAAGAGGAAGGTATGGTTGCTTCAGTGGGAAGAAAGCCAGATGAAACTGCTGGTATATCTAGGGAAAAGAAAATGAAGATGGTTTGTATTTTACAAAATATTGAAGTGATAAAGTTATTGGTGAAAATGCTTAATTTATGGATGCTGTGAACAAGCCCAGTGCTATGCTTTCCTCCATTTCTATAGATGCCAGATTCTCAAGGTTAGGATTACTGCTGCTAGCATACATTCATTAACCTGTGATTACACACTTGATTAAGCAAGAGTGTTGGTCAATCAGTGTGACTTACTGTTATGGCAAGACGGGAAGTGGGTCTTAAAAACGTATGTTACAGGAAGGCAAACAAAACCTGCCATTCTTGGAGAATTGAACTACTTGTGAGAGTAAATACCAAGGTGTTACAAAACTTATTAGGTCAATTAATAACGTATGCCAATCAGATCAGAAGAAGTGATTAAAATTTTTAATCCTCTGTTATCACTTGAGATAGGTCTCAAAACAATTTACAATTGTTATTCCTGGTGAGCAATAATTAATTACAACAGCAAGCCTTTTTAGGTGGATGCAGTTATCCACCCCACCTAGTGATATGTTACCCGTCAGGTATTTATTCAACCCCTGGGTGGGAGACTTAATTGTGGAAAATCATCATACCCAAGGACACGCTCTCGTGAACCAGACAGGAATCAAACTAACATTTGTTGGATCACAAATCCGAGGCATTTAACCAATAAGTGACCAAGCTCTACAAGTGAGATGTTTTTTCAACTATGTACTTTGATCTTTTTTTTCACTCCAAAGGATTTGTCAGGAGTAGAGTTTGCTGACAGTGATGATGATTTAGAATTTGAATCTTCACTTTCAAGGAAGAAAGCTTCTGCTGGTCAGAGGAAGACATCACTTGAAGTTGAGGGAGAAAGTGAGAATTCAGAGGATGAAAGTGATGATGAAAGTGATGATGAAAGTGATGATGACGATGAAGAAGAGGAGAAGAGGGGTGCAAAGGGGGAGCATTTCGGAGAAATTTCTGACATAAAACAAAAAGATATTAGAAGTAGGAAAACAAAGGTGAAAAATGATGATAGTAAAATGAAAGACATTCCAAGCAAAAAATTATCCCAAGAGAAAGGGAAGGGAGGTAAAAGGTCTTCATCTTCATCAGATGAAACATCAGATGAGGATGATGGCAGTGATGAGGATGAGGAGGAAGAAGAAAGTAGTCGGGATGATTTTAAAAATAAAGAGAGACAAGATGGAAGAATGGAGATGAGGGAGGGAATTAAAAAGGCAGGAAAGAATGATTCAAAAACAGTAGAAGTAAAAATAAATGAGAGCGATAATCAGGGTGTAAGGACTAAAAAGCTTGAAGTTACAAAAGAAGATGGCAAAAGGAACAGTTTCAAAAATGAGCAGAAGCTGATGATAGGGAGAAAGGGAGATGAAGATAAACTTATTGATGAAGAAGAATTTGAGGAGTCATCAGAGGAAAGTGAAGATGAGAGGATGGAGGAAGGAGAATCAGGGAAAGATTCAGATGAATCAGAAGAGAACGAAGAAATGGATACAGATGAGGAGGGGTCCGAAGATGAAGGAGAAGGTAAGTTCATCATCTTTAATAGATAGCCATTGTGTTTTTGATTCCTTGGCGAAGGCAGGCCAGGAACCTATGCGATGGTGATGTTGTATGTGTGAATGTGTGTGTGTATGTGACACTTAGCTTGTAAACAAGATATCTCAAGTTAGCAACGACCGACAATGTTCATTTTTGGTATATAGATTTGTCACGTTAAGAAGAAGAACCCTATTGTTTTTGGTGGAGGTCAAAGGTCATTTGAGGTCACAAGAGGTTAAAAACCAAAAACTTTGTAAACACGATATCTCAAGCTAGCAATGACCGACAGTTTTCATATTTGGTATATAGATTTGTCATGTTGAGAGGAAGAACCCTATTGTTTTGGTGAAGGTCAAAGGTCATCAGAGGTCACTGGAGGTTAAACTGCAAAAACCTCATAAAATGGCTTGTAAACATGATATCGCAAGATTGCAATGACAGGCACTTTTCATATTTAGTATATAGATTTGTCATGTTGGTAGGAAGAACCCATTGTTTTTGGTGAAGGTCAAAGGTCATTGGAGGTCACAAAGGTCAAAAACTGAATTTAGTAAACACGACATTACAAGGGAGGAAGCACAGACAAATCTCTTCTAAGACATTTTTTTTTTCAATTTTTTGTTATTTAAGTTTTGGTCGAGTTTAAAGGTCATGTGAGGTCAGCAGGGGTCAAACTTTGAATGCATCATTAAAAATGATGTAGTCAAGAAGTATGAATTTGCAGGATGAACCTCTGTGTAACAAAGCATCCCCTTTTTGGCAAGGAATCACTAAGCTTTTGGGCTTTCTGGTTGATTTGATGGGAATGACTGATGGGAAAAGGAGTTCATTCATTGCAAAACCTTTCAAAGGTCAGTGGACATGTAAATGGCATACTGGCTTATTTGATGTATAAAACATTAAAAATGCCAAAAATAATTGCAAAAAGTACAATTCTGACTAGAATTTATAAATATAGATTATATAAATATAAATTTTAGAAAAGGAAGACTCTTTTTGCACCTACATTATGAATAAACATGAGCTTTGTATGCAAATTTGTGGAGTACAAGGAAGGACTAACAAGGTATATCTCATGTATCCTACAGAACAGATTCCTTAAACACTGTCCACCCAAGCAAAAAAAAACTGTCCAGTTTTGGATGCAAACTTCATTACCATAATTAGACTTATTCATGTACTCTGTCATTATCCATGCTATTGTTTTTATTGAGCTGACACTTTTCTTTGTGTGAGTGTATGTTCTGCGGTAGATTCAAAACTGACAGCCTAGACTGAAACCTGAAAAGTATGATCATTACTGTGTTGCATAACCACCTGTGCAGTGGATACCTGAGAGTGGGCACTACGATATCATTCCAACACTGTAGGTGGCATACTGTAGGACAACTGCATGATTTGCTTGATGTTCTTTTCTAGGACAGTTGTAATGTTGGTATGCCCTGCATTTCAGCTCAGGTCTCACTATAATCCAGTTATTTCGTATATTTCATTCTCAGAAGGTCACTTGAAGTGGAAGGAGAACTTAGCTGAGAAGGCAGAGGCAGCTTTTATCCGACAGCAGCAAAACACTCCTAACTTACGGAAGATGGTTTATGGTGAATGTAAGTCTTTTTTACTTAAATGCTTAAAAAAGCTGAGTGATTCTATCAATCTCTTTGGAAACTTTGTAGTTTACATCCTTGGTCCTCAAAATTTGATTGCACCTGGAGTGGGTGATGTGAAGTTTGCATCAGGTTTGCACAATTTTGTGCTTTAATTTTGAAATTTCACCCATTTTATAGTAAAATAGTTTATTTGTTGACCATCTTAAACCCAATAGATTGGAAACCTCATCCTGGAGGGTTAGCTACCCTAGCAGGCTAATGCAAATAAGAAAAGAAAATCCTGAGTGGGTTTTAAGGGGGGGGGGCGGGGGAATATTTGAGCTCTTCTGAAATATTTCTTTCAACAGTCTTTCTGTCTCTCCTGCATCAGTATGTTCTGCAAATTGGGAACTGCCAGATAAAATTCATATGACCAATCCCATCTGTGGTGATACTGTTCAAGTATCGCACAAAAAAAAAAAAAAAAAAACCACTTACAAATTGAGGAAGGGATAAAAGGCTAAATAAACTACTGTAAATTTGATTTTTATAGGTAGGGACACTGAAAGAAATTTAAGATGGGAGAGATGGGGGAGATGGGGGGGAGGGGGTTGTTAAGTCATATTGGGAAGGGGGTGAAGACTATTGATAGTTAGTGAGACAAATCTGATAATAATTCTCAGGGAATTATTAGCATATTGGTTGTCATGGCTACTCTGTGAACCCCTTCATGATAAGGGGCCTGGAGCAGTCAGGGCTGCATTTTGTTGGCATTGAGGTGGTAGACCTACTAGGGTGAGTGCCTGGATCTAGATGACAAATTAGGGTGATCCCCTTGATGGTGGAGGGCCCGGAGCAGTCATAGCTGAATTGTGTTGGCATTGATGTAGAGGACCTACAAGGGTGAGTTCCTGGATCTAGAGGACATAGTGGGGTAATATCCTTGATGTAGAGGACATGGTAGGTTGAACCTCTTGATGTAAAATATCTGAGAGTGAATGTAGGAGATAAACTTGGGACAGTCGGAGATGGCTGTTAAGAGAAATAAACCTATAACCATAAATGTTTCATCTTCAGTGGCAGAGAATGTTTCAGATGATGATACAGAGGAGTTGGGAGGACTTTTAACTTTTACCAGACCATCTCAAGATGAAGAAAAACAGAGGAGAGGTGCAGATGGCCTGGATTCCTCCAGTTTTCCTGTAAAACATCTCAGAGACTGGGATTTGGAAGAGGTAAAACTTAACTTTTTGCTTAACTTTTTTATTTGTTAGGGTTTAATGAGAGACTGTGGTATCAGTGAATAATTCATCCAGTATCACATGTCAGTTTGCTGCACAATCTTGTCAGATATTTACACATATATGTGTGGCAGTTTTTTTTTTTTGCTTAACCTGATAGGGTTTTCACTGGTTTTATGATTAAAAATAACCCTCAACTGTTGCATAATATTTAAACAATACATAATTCTCTGATGTATGATTTATTATTTACTGATTTCAGAGTCTGAAAGTCTCCAGTGACAGACCTTACTCCCTCCCCCTTGGCAACTAGTTATGTACCATGTCAATATAGCCGCTTTTAACAAAAGCTGCTACTAACTCAGTATGATTTAGCAGCTATTGTATTGCCTTTCTGATATACACATAAGAGCAGGGCTAAGTTTATAGTACTACTCACCGGCATAGGAAGCTGTTCAAGACTGGGGGGGGAGGGGTGAACCTTGTTTCTGATTGCCATCCTGGGGATCTGAGGGGAGGGGTGCCCCCTCCCCTTTGGAAAATTTTTTGATATTCTAGGGTCCTTAGATGCAATTTGGTGCATCATTTTGGAAAAAATTGAAGGTAAATTAATGCACATTTTTTACATTTCTTAGTTCTTTAGAAAATTTTTTTGATATTTTAGGGTCCTAAGTTGCAATTTGGTGCATCATTTTGGAAAAATTTTTAGGGTAAATTAATGCACATTTTTGACGTTTCTTAGTCCTTTGGAAAATTTTTGATATTTAAGGGTCCTAAGCTGCAATTTAGTGCATAATTTTTTAAAAATTTTTAGGGTAAATTACTGCAAAATTTTGACTATTTTTAGTCCTTTGGAAAATTTTGTGATATTTGTTGGTCCCAAGATGCAATTTGGTGCATTGACAAATGTAAAGATAAACTACTGCACATTTTTGACATTCTCTAGCCCTTTGGAAATTTTTTTTATATTTTAGGGTCCTTAGTTGCAATTTGGTGCATCATTTTGAAAGAATTTTAAGGTAAATTACTGCAAAATTTTGACTTTATTTAGTCCTTTGGAAAATTTTGTGATATTTATGGGTCCCAAGATGCAATTTGGTACATTGTTTTGGACAAATGTAAAGGTAAATTACTGCACATTTTTTACATTCTTTAGCCCTTTGGAATTTTTTTTTTTTATATTTGAGGGTCCTTAGATGCATTCTGGTGCATCATTGTAGACAAATTCTAAGGTAAATTACTGAAATTTTTTCTTTTCTTAGCTCCTTGAAAATTTTGTGATATTTGTTGGCCCTTAGATGAAATTTGGTGCGTTTTTTTTGACAAACTCTAAGGTATATTACTGCACATTTTTGAAATTTCTTAATCCTTTGGAAATTTTCTGATATTTGAGGTCCTTAGATACCATCAGGTGCATTATTTTGGACAAATTCTAAGGTAAATTACTGCAAATTTTTGACATTTCTTACAGAAGAAACGAATAAGGGGTTTTCGTGCTTGGAAAGTGGGGGGGGGGTAAAGCATACTTCAGCCCCCCCCCCACAAATTTAGCTGGGGGCTGTCGCCCCCCAGTCCTTCTGCTTCCTATGCCTTTGGTACTGCTATAATGAGTGTTGCAATAAAGAATGGCTGCAGCCTCCCCAGCTTCTTGTTAGCAGTTGCAGCATAGCTGAGGCAGCTGCAGTCATTCACAGTGTTATAGTCAGCTGTTGATATCCAGTGTAAAATAAGACATGTAATATTACCCCTTCTCTTATTAGGGTAGGATAAAAATGGGTAGGACTTGTGCTATATGTCATTGTTTCATTAGTTATTACAGTAGGTAAAATAGTTGATTTTACTTCCTAAACTGCAGCATTGATTATATAGCAAAGATAACCAGGTGTTCAGAGGAATGTTCAAGTCTCTGTGAAGTGAAAAAAAATGGTTCAGAATGTGTGTTGAATAGAATTAATGTATATTGATAAATCTTGTGATTCCCCCTCTTAATAAGTGGGAAGAATTCAGGTGTATGCAGAGAGCTGTGGCCTTAGAGCTCTGTGACCAGGTGCAAATGCTATGTTCTCAAGTAATAGCAGACTTAAATAATTGCTATGCATGATGGGAACTAGGAGTATAAACAATGGGCTAACTTAGTGCCAGCAATAAATACTGTATTGTTTTTCTCCCAGTCCCATGCTCCTCTGGTATGCATGATGTGTTCATTAAAATCTGCTATTGTGGACATCAGTGGTGCACTTGTGACGTAGGTCCATTGCCAGATGGAAAATTAGTTTGCAACTTATCATGAATGATAATGCTCTTGTGACTTGAAATTATGGCATGAAACAATACCACTGTGTGACCTCAACATTTGGTACTCTTTGCAACAAGATATCAAATTCTTTGTAAGGATATGGAAGATACTAGGATCCTCTTATATCAGGGCTGGAAATAAGACATCATGAGGGCAAAGCCATTCTTACATTTGTTATTTGGGCACATTTATACATCTCAAAGGGTGCCAAGGTGAAACAAAAGATGTTTTATCTTATGTATGCTTGGTATTATTTTGTCGGAAAGGGCACGAAGGTCAAGGTGGCCTTGAAAAGTATGCCATTTTGTAGGCACCAAGGCTAATGCCAAAATTACAGGGGCCATGGCCTTGGTAGCCTTGGGTTTTTTCCAGACCTGCTTACATCTGTTAACGGTTTTTGCTACAGGTTCGTGAGTTGATCACTGATTGTTTCGTGACTGGTAACTGGGATGCTGATGAAGATGCACAGGCCAGATTGGAAAAGGATGGTGAGTTTTATTCAAATTCTAGCTGCAAAGTTGCCTTTTAGCCTTTGCTCCAATTTCAACAACTTAGTTTTCACCTCCCACAATTCTTAAGGAGAGCTCCCTCCATTTGGAAACACCACAGTACCTTGCCACCCCTCTCCCAACAATCTAGTTTATATTGTTTTGTAATTTAGGAATATGCATCTGCTTACCTATGGAAGCACTCATTGGGTACTGGATGATAGTCTCAAGTGTACAGTATGATATCAGAGGGTGGAGAAATATGTTTTGCATGAAATAGCATGGCATAGACCCATTTCATTCATGTTGCATTTGAAATAAGAATGCAAAAAAGCCACCATGCTGGGGGTAAGAGTTGTACACATGTTGACAAAGTAACCAAGTGTGTGTAGTTGACTCGTGCATATCTGACTGGCGCACAAATCAGCTGTCTGCATTTATTGGTTTAAGTTGCAATGATGCATGTTGCCTCCAGTGGTGGGCTCACTTTCTCTTCTGTGACATAATATTCATAAGGGCTATTGGTTGAACTCTTATTATTGTGACCAATAGCTTTAGCAGCACTGATGAGTATGTATGTTTATTAAGCCCCACCCTCATGGTGATTAAGCCCCACCCTCATTGTGAGTGAGAAATTGTGAGTGAGAAATTGTGAGATATACTCTGTGACATTGAGGGGTAAGGGAAAAGACCAAAAGTAAACATGTCCCATGGCAACTGGGTAACCATGAATAGGGGTAGTTACTCTTGTTTTGTTTGTGATATTTCCATGCAGATGAATTGTATGGAGATTTTGAAGATTTAGAGACAGGGGAAGTTCATAAAGCAGAAGAGGAGAAACAGGATGATGATGATGATGATGATGGGGATGGGGAGGAGGAAGGTGGTGAAGGTAAGGACACAGAGGACAAGGAGGATGGAAAACCAGCTCTCTCCGTCCAAGAACAAGACAAGCTAGAAAGACAAAAGAGGATGGAAAAGAAACGGAAAGCAAAACTGGGATTGCTAGAGGATGAAGAAGAAGGACCATCATTCTTTGATGAGTGGAAAGAGGAAATGGAACAACAAGCTAGGGTAAGGGCTGTAGGAGGAGGGGTAAGAGTAGCAACTAGGGCAAGAGCTGTAGTAGGAGGGGTAAGAACAGCAACAAGGGTAAGTTTGCCCGAGAAATAAAGAGGGTCAGTGAGCTAGGATAAGAGTCCTTCAAGAGGGGAGTGCGCAAGCTATGATATGAGCCCTAAGAAGGGGGAGACTCAAGTTTGGGTAAGGGATACAAGGGTGGAAGGGGAAGCTGGTAAGAGTGAGCATAAGAGGAAATGATAGACAGCAAACTAAAGCAGGGTCTTTAGAGTGGGGAGGAACAACATGTCAAGCTTAGGTGAGTACTCAAGGAGTGGGAAAGACCACAAATTAAGGTAAGGGCCCCCAGGAATGGGGAAAGACAGCAAGTTTGGGGATGAGCCCTAGTTATGGGTAGGGAAATCAAATGGGATATGAAAAGGGAAAGATCTTGCTGAAAATTAGAGATACTTGCACTTTGTACATCAGATTTTTATGAAATAGGCTTTGTCATCATTAGCAGCTGTAGTTGATATTCAGTGATGTAGCTACTAGCTGCCATCTTTGAAAACTCCAATCCCCTGTCATGGCCCACCTCCATATCCTACCAGTGCTCATACCTTCCTAGTGCCTACCACAACAGCCTCCCAATTTTTTTTGTCAAAAGGAAAAGCTATTGTCGATTTTAATATCCTACAATTTGTTTGTCCATGCAGCTGAACAGAGCCGAATTTGAAGACATGGATGATACCATTCGCACTCAGTATGAAGGATTCCGTCCTGGCATGTATGTTAGGGTAGAGGTATGTAAGCCAAATTGTATTGTCAAAAAAAATTTAAAATAAAATAAAAATATGTGAAAAATTGGAGAACATGTTAGTTTTGCTTTGTTTCACAGTTGTGTTTCACAAGGGATAGGTACTGACTGACATATTTTGATTTCCAGTTGTAATCATGTGATGCTATCTATCATAATGTGCAACTGTACAAGGTCCAAAATACACTCTTGTCATGCAGAGTGCATCCCCCTACCCCTCACCCACAAGAAAATAACTTTCATCCAAAAGTAATCAACATATCTGAATAAAAGGGCATTATAGTTCAGGATCTATCCTTAGTAAGCTCAGTACACCCACCAAACCCACACTGCCCCCACCGCCTTCAAAAAACCAAAATATTATGCTGGTTCATGAAATGATAGTATTCAATGAATGCCAGCAAGCCAACTGAGGGACTGTCACAGGAGATCAGAGCTTGCTTTATAGCTGACATCTGGTTAGTTAGTTAGTTGGGGTTTTATGCCTCAACTTATAACCTCTTGGTTTAATCTAGCGGCACCCATTGCCATACATGTGTGTATGTGTGTGTGTAGGCACTCACAAACATGGCCTTAGCGGGTACCGCGACAGTCGGCTCGAGCTCCGCTATCGCACGTCTTCCCTAGCTCACGCGGAGCTCAAAAATGGCGTAGCTACCCGAAAATTCGGCCACTGTAATGAGAAGTCAGGCGCGGCTGCACGTGCCTGCCTTGCAGTGCAACCCGCCCCCAAGCATGTTGCAAACCTCGAATACTTTGTGGGCAGCTTCGCTGCTTGGCAATTCCCTTGCATTCCCTACCGGGTCCTTTCCTGGTACCCCGTAAGGCATTGAATATGCGTATGTGTGCGCCTAAGCTGTGTGCGGGGTTGCAGCATGTAGGTGTGCACTGACAAACATGGCCTTAGCGGGTACCGCGACAGTCGGCTCGAGCTCCGCTCTAGCATGTCTTCACTAGCTCATGCGGAGCTCAAAACTGGCGTAGCTACCCGAAAATTCAGCCACTGCAATGAGAAGTCAAGCGCGGCTGCACATGCCTGCCTTGCAGCGCAGCCCGTCCCCAAGCATGTTGCAAACCTCGAATACTTCGCACGCAGCTTCGCTGCTTGGCAATTCCCTTGCATTCCCTACCGGGTCCTTTCCTGGTACCCCGTAAGGCATCGAATGTGCATATGTGTGAGTGTGTGTGTGTTAATGGGTGTGATATCTTGGGCTACGTATGCCTTTTACATTTAGATTAGAATACCCAGTGGAACTTCAGAATTAAAGGTGGAATGAACTTCCCATTTTATAAGCATTATGTTGAACCCCATTTGCTTTGGTGTGCATTTCATGCAAAGTATTGAGTGGGCAGGGCTTAATGTGAACAGACTAACATTGTCAAATTCCATCACTGTATTAACCCTTAAATAAGCCAAGTTCATTCATATCAATTGATTGATATCTGTCTCTTTGAAGTTATTACCTTTTTATCTTTAAATCTAGCTTGTCATCGTGGAACTCATATTGCATAATAATAGAAACTTTTTTTTTGCTCTGTTTTCATTTAGTTGGCCAGTGTCCCTTGTGAATTTGTTACAAACTTTGACCCAACCTGCCCAATGGTACTTGGGGGCTTGCAGAGTAATGAAAGCTCAATTGGTTTTGTTCAGGTAAGTAAATCTTTTCATTCTTAATAACTTAACATTGAGGCTGTGACTCTGTTGCATTTAACCATAAAATGCCCTGTAGAGAATAAACTTTAGCTTAATGAATACTTGTGATGTAAACAATTTTTTTATGTCCTTAGTATTATATCCACCTCAATGTCTGTAAAAGTCCCCATTTTCTGTACATCTTACCTTGTGGCAAAG
Organism: Holothuria glaberrima; assembly: GCA_009936505.3. Classification (NCBI taxonomy): domain Eukaryota; kingdom Metazoa; phylum Echinodermata; class Holothuroidea; order Aspidochirotida; family Holothuriidae; genus Holothuria; species Holothuria glaberrima. The sequence continues at coordinate 1,249 of WURT03645935.1, read as the reverse complement.
AATTTTTTTTCATTAGTGCTCCAATATCTATGGATATCTGTGTTTTTGTGTAAATCTTTCCTATCCCACACACTTTGAGGTCTCAATGTTAGTGAAATGCGGTATGGTTGGTCCACTATAAATGTAGTTCCATGGCTTCAGCACATTTGGCAATCTGCATGTACTTGTATTAGAATGAAATTATGAAGTACTTTTAAGCAGTGAGGATAACCTACGTTGGGCCTTACAGCACTCCCTTTAAGGGGTATGAGAACCATAGACTCTGTTGTTTAGTTTGCATGGGATGGTGACAGTAACCAGTTTGAACCAGTTTAAACCATGTGTATTCTTGTCATATCTGAGTTTCGTGTGCATAGTGCATCGAGACATCTATTGTGCTGTCAACTTAACCACATGAGCAGAAATTATCAATAGTTGTGATGCCGTTATATCACAGGATCTGTCTGTAATTACATTGGAACTTTGTATCTACATCCCATGACTGCTACTATACAAATAAAAGTTGACTTAGAAGGAAGGCTGTGGTCTTTACATTTTTACTTCATATACAGTTGTTTCAACCAATAATTCCCCATAATGCACAGATGATGTTCTTAATAATTGCTAACAACCACAAAATATTGTGATTGGTTTTGGAACAGGTTCACAGACTTTTTAATATTACAATAACAATTCATCAGTTTTGTATCTATGTCTGTTTGTAGAAGCCTTGTGCCTCTTGCCATAACATGCTTCATATGCAGGTTGCAAGTGGCCCTTGAAGCACATGCAAAAATATGATAACAAATGATATATTTGTAAGTATCCTTTGTTAGGGTTCAAGGACCACTAAAAGGTTTGGTTTTGCATTAAATAAACAAACTGTTTAATTCAGCTGCGTAAAAAAGTGTCTACTGCAGAAGGTATGGAGACTATTGAGAATTTTATTTACTTCTTGTAAAACAGATTCGTCTCAAGAAGCACAGGTGGTATCCTAAGATTCTGAAAACAAGAGACCCATTGATTTTCTCTGTCGGCTGGCGACGATTCCAAACCATCCCTCTTTATTGCATTCAAGATCACAACGGCAGGAATCGACTCCTGAAATACACACCTGAACATCTTCACTGCATTGCAACTATTTGGGGTCAGTGTTTTACCTTTTATGTCACTCTAGTCTCTAAAGGCCTGCAGTATACACGAGCAACATTTACAAAACATTCCCAAAACATTTCCAAAACATCCACTGGCAACAAATCCAAAACATGCT
>WURT03645913.1:0-19494 GCA_009936505.3 Holothuria glaberrima | reverse complement strand
TTTACTCTGAAGCTGCTTGTGTTCAATAAACCTTTCATCTCAACTTAAAATCTTTTCTGTCTGGAGTCTCTCTTTTGTGTTAAATCTAATGCCAGCCTAGAACCCACGTCACAATATGAACCAAACCAAGCTTCTTATTTTCGACAATAAAATTCCAAATACCTAAAATATTATTCCAACTTTGAACAAAACTAGAGTCCAATCAAGTCACCATACAAAGTTTCCTGGCACTATTTCTTAATTGTAAACTTAGTTGGAAAGAACATATTTTGTCTATTCGCAGTAAAATCTCCCGAATTAATGGTGCATACTCAATAATCTGAAACAATGTCTACCCCACACTCCCCTTCTTCTAATTTACAATGCACTCATACTTCCACATGTTAACTATAACTTACTTGTTTGGGGAAATACCAAAAAAGATTACCTGCAATCCATTTATCTGCTGCAAAAACGTGCTATACGAAACATTTGTAATGTATTTTCCATACAGTACCTCTCTTCAAATCACTCTGTAAGTTTTCTGTATTTAACCTTTACAAATATCACCTTGGTGTTTTCATGCATAATTTTGTTCATTTCAAGTTGCCAACATGCTACAGTAATTTTTATGTTCAAAATAGGCATTATCATGATTGTGACACCAGGGAAAAGCATCTGCTCACTATTCCCTACTCTAGAACGAGTCTCACCAAATCTCAGATCAGACACTCGGGAGCTGTTCTGTGGAATTCCCTCCAAGATCACATTAGGCATTACACTTCCATATTGTTTTAAAGTCAAGTACAGTTTCTTCTCGACACTCCAAATATTTAAGGCTGGATATAAACCATTTTTTATGTTAAATCTTCTTTTGTTCCGCTTCTAATTTTTTTTTTAACTTTTTGCTTAATTTTTTCTTATGCTTTTTGCTACTTCTATAGTATGTTCCACTTTTTCGAGGGGCCAGACTTAGTAAAAGCATCTCTGCTTCTCTCTGGCCCTTTTCACCTTTAATGCCATTATGTTCTCTTAAGATGCTGTGTTGTGATCCAATATTAATTGCTAGTGATTTGAGGTGAAAAATAAACTTGAAACTTGAAACCTACCTTTTTATAGACATCCCATAATGTACGGAAGACTTTCTTGTCAATAACCCTGAAGATTTGGTAGTGAAGAACATACAGCCCACATATGCCAACATACTTTAACCGATGATCTGTTTCACTAGCATCACCTAATGGACAAGAAAATTATTTTTAAAACTGCTGTCTTGAAGGACAGTAGTGTTGTGACCATGAGCAGAAAGGGGGGGGGCAACTACATTTAATTACAATAGTATGTTGTTTGCAGGCTAACTGACTCAACAACTCAGATTCAAGTAAACAGATTATAAACTGCTTAAGTTACATGAATAATCTATCACAGTGAATAAATGTTACCATATGTTGGGTTTCATTTAAACATCCTGCATAAAGACATACCACTAATATTAAGTTGGAATGTGAGTGCATAAGTTAGTTAGAAACTGTGACTGATATTGGACAAAAGTTCCAGCTGAAACCAGTTTGATGATATATATATAATACACCATACTGCATGATTATACTTGTACTCTATGACCATTCCAAGGAGAAAACAACAAACCCCTAACTTCTGAATGCAGTTTATTACAAAAGACGAGGTTTCTTCAGCAGTGCAGATTCTGAAAGTTCTAAGGAGCAAAATGAAATCAAACTTTTGCAATGATTACATTCAACATACCAGAAGAACCACCACCTGGAGAAGACAGTGGAACAAAATTATATGAATAGTTCAAGTTTCCTACCTATTTTTGGTTCTGTCTGGGAAAAAATGGTACGGATGATGTATGCAAACTCATCTGAAAACAATGAATTCTTGGACACTGAGAGGCTCCCATCATCAAAATTTTGTTCAACACAATTCTGAAAATATTTAGAAACATTATTAGAATTTGTGGATAATTTATATCTTTTACACAGAAATAATCATTATATTGGATCTGATTTGTAACTGCAAGATTCAGGTACCATTCATAAGTCATGTGGTAATTTTACCAAAGGCAGACTTAATGATTGAAAGACAAATGACCTGAATAATTATTCCAGTAAAACTCTGAATCAAGTACTTACAAATATGATAGTGAGATATGAAATAGAAACATTTTTTCACACACTAATTTCTAGACAAACTTTACATTTAAAAAGATTTAACTTGGATATAATTATCACGGCTCCAAATCCTCATAGAAGAAAAAAAGGAAAGAATGAAATCAACTTCCGGGTTCTTACATGAAATATCATTCCATCCAATAATTGCCCTTGAAGACCCATCAAAAGTCTTTCAAAGGGTCGCAGTTTGTTTTCCTCAATTCCAAATCTTGTTGGATTATGATGAACTGATTTCAACATCCTGTCAAATATATGGAAGCAAGCATTAAGGTAATGTAAAAATCACAACCATTGAAACAACATGTAATGTCAATAGCCTCACAAGCCCATGAGGGAAACTCCAGGTCAGAGGTCTCTTTGCATGCACAAGGCAGTGTTAGGTAATGACCATGAAATAATCCCCTATTCTAACCTGGACTACAGGACCTCATGTTCGTTAGCCTTGCTCTCTACACTGTCTTGATAATATTTACAACTTCTTCACAATAGTAGGCATATGATATTACACTTCTGAACTGAATTTTGTTGACAAATATAAACTCTGTTCTATCCTCTTTAGCCATGTTGTTACGAAGAAGAGAGAGATACATAGTGCACTACAAACAACTTATTGTTCCAGCCCTTCCACCCCCCACCCCCTTCCAAATGGTGATTGATAAGGAAACCTAAATGTTTCAGCTAAGAGAGTTGGTTTTGGTACCAAAAGTGGTGCTTCCAATGCAATGTCTGACAACACCACCATCCCCCAACTCCTTCGCACCCCATAAGTTGTGACTAGAGGAGTATGGCTACTGTTGTGCTACATCATGGTGACTCTCCTGTTTCTCAGTAGTAATAAATGTCTCTTTTCACCTTGCAATTGATTCAAGCCTCAATGCCCACCTTATTTATAACAATCAAAGTTTCACCTGCTACGACAACATGCAACTGAAAAAATGCTTTCAGTATTCCCTGCCTTTGAACTCTTTATACTTGTGTCCAATTAAACTGAATTCAAACTTTCATTTTCAATCATAACAAATGTACAGTAGTCAAGGCAAGGAGATATGTGTAAAGTTCAAAGATCCAGTTCAACAGCATTTTGATATTAACAGCAATAACCAAAGTAACAATGAATCTATTGACTGTTCTACTTTGGGACATTTTGACAGTTTAAACTTTAGATAACTTACCTTTTATACAATGTCCAATGATCCTTGAGTGTACCCTGGTTTGAAATGATCTCATCAAGTGTTATTAAAACCCTAAGCAGGTCTGCTAAATACTCAAATACAACCTGAATAGAAACATTGATCAAAGCAAAGATCATTTTATGTTTCAGTTTTTAAAGGTCATCATAAACTAAAATTGGTATTCACTTTGATCAAATCTGCAAAATAAAATTATATATATGGTACATGTGAGCACTGTCAGCATTGTAAATGAAAACATTGTGGGTTCTGATAAAATTTAAATGACACTGAAGAACTGGAAGAAGCTCTCTGCTCAGGCCTTGGGCACGGAGTAAGATATTTTACAACTCCAGGCTACTTCAATTTGGCTAGAAATCGGGAGTGTTTACGGATTACAACTTAAAATCAGATGGCTTTCAATTTAACACTTAATCTCAAATTTGGAATCATTCTCAATCTAGAAATAACTACAGATAGGAAAACAATTCACTGCACTTGGATGAAAATCCCACCTAATACGACCCAGTAGCAAATCTAAAACCTATTGACTGCTATGCTGCTTCAAATGCTACCACCTTTATCCACTTGGCTATAGCAAAGGTAAATAAATATAAATATGGCATGCAGTCACATGGTAATAAGCTCATAAGATTATACAGCATACATGGTTAGTTGTAATGTACACCTACTTTAAGTCTTGGCTAGTATGTGGCAGCTGACAGAGCTAAATAGTTACCTTTGCATAACAATAGAGGAACACAATAAAGGAAATAAATTACCTGAAAGTGAACATTGGAGACATCTATTGTTTTTGGAGCATTCCTGTCAAAAATGAGGAGAAGAATGAAAAGTACATTAAAAAGTAGTATCTTCTCAGAATGACCACAGCTAAAAATCATAATTTTTTCAGTTATTGGAATCATAACCATGTAGTTAAGATTAGGGTTGTCATACAAACTTGCTGGTTCAATTCCTACCTAGTTCATTACTTGTGCAATTGGGCAAGATGCTTTATGTTAGTCCCCCCCCCCCCGCACCCACCCACCACCACCAAGGTATTACATAGTGACCATTTCATTTGGATACAGTATAACAACAGATGCCTCAAAGAGTTGTCTTTAACACATGTAACCATGGATCACTGACTGAGCGTTGCATTTTTTATTAGAATTACCTAGATCTCAGCACTTTACAAATAAGAAATATTATCAATATGATTGTTGTTGTTTTGGAAATTCTTTTATAACCATTTGTTATGTGTATAGTGCAACATCAAGTTTACACATGAATGTGTGAAGTAGAAACATACTTGGCATTGTTGTATAACCCAGACAGCTGATGCAGTACATTTTTGATGACTTCATAACATCTGTTCACAAAGCAAGAGAGTTCCTACAAACAGAAAATACACAAAAAATGCAAATTCCAGAGGGTTGACACTTAAGAGATAGACATACTTTTTAAAGGATGTTAAAGACTTTACATACATTTTCAAGACACATAGAGGTGTTTTCAAGACATGACCACATCTCATAAGGGGGTCATTTAACACTCATGATAAGATTTTAAAACATCCACATACCAACCTTAAGCATGGTAAATCAAATTTAAGACTGAGTGTAACTCTTTGGAAAATGAGCTTTTGTGTTATGGAAATCTTGCTGAAAAGGCAAATGCTTTGCATGTTTTTCAAAAGCATTCCATACCACCATATGTTATGATTATTAAGCCATTGTACAATTACTATTGGCATGATGATGATACTATTCCCATTTCCAACTGTTACTGCTCTTTTTGATGTAAGGTTTATAACTTTATTCAGGCTTCTATCACCTCTGAGCAGTGCTCCAACTCAAATTTTTTCATTCAGTGAAAATCTTTAATATATGAACAACTTACTCATTACCACATGGGGGATGTGTATGGGGTACACATACCCAACCACAAAGCCAAATGGCTATGGTCCAAGGACAGCTCATGCCTAGATGGTGTCATGGTATTATTTACTGTGCTCAATGTGGTGCCATATGAGCTGCATTTGGTCACAACTGATTCAATTAAAATTTGAGGGAAAGTTATTATTCTTTTTGGCTTACATTGTACCAACTTCAAGAGAAAATTATTTCTTCCTCTGAAAATCAGTGCGTCAAATTTATAGCCAGTCACTGCATAAACATTAGGTCATAGTGGCATACTCAAAACACTGTCTCAGACCAAGATTTCATTTCATTGTGATTCTTAATTAATGTGTTTCACTTTAAAAATTCCAATTGCTTAGTTTTCCAGAAAAAATGCTCAAAATTCAAACATTTTTATAACTAAAGGTTTTTGCGAGGCTCGATTCCACTGTTTTGTCTGATTTTATTGTTTCTAATACTGTGGCCACAGGGCACTATTTAAGCCCCATTTTTATTCGTTTTATATACTTCTGATGTACGTAGTAATAATCCTTTATGTCCATTAATTAAATTTGCTGATGATACAACGATGGTTGGATTAATTGAACATGACAATTGTTCTAATTACGTAAACAATTTACAAAACTTTATTGATTACTGTGATAATAATTTTTAGAGCTTAATGTTAAGAAAACCAAAGAAATGTTCATTGACTTTAGGAAGCTAAGCTTTACGCCTGATATACTTTCACTTACAGGCAATGATATAGAGAGGGTTAACACTTGTAAGTATTTAGGGGTTTATTTAGATAACTGTCTTTCCTGGAAGGATCACGTAGACTTTCTGATAAAGACGCTGAATGTCTGTGAGAAAACTCCACTCCTTTTATGTCAGTCCTGAAATTTTATCCATGTTTTATAATTCTGTTATAAGTAGTGTGTGGCATTCTTGTCTGTTGGGGTGAGGTGGTATCATTAGTCAATGTGAAAAAGACTGCTTAAATTGATTAATTAAAAGAGGAAGTTGTACGATTGGTATTGATCAGACAGGGGTTGGTGACACATATTGCTCCATTTTGCCACAAAAATTACACACAGTATGGACCAACGTCAGTCACCCTTTACATACCTTCTAGCAGATAAGCTTATAGTTCATAGTGGCAGACTTGGACTTCCTAGCTTTGGCACTGAAACCTGGCACTCCTTATCTTTCGTTCCACAGGCTATTCGATGTCACAATACTAGTTTTAAACGTTAGTTGTATTTTTCTGCATTTTTATTTCTGTGACTGCTGCCTTTTATTGCCTGTTTGCTGTTTTAGTATTTGTTCTTACATGTTTTAATTGTTTGTTTTATTTCCTTTTTGGTGCTCTGTTATGATATTGTGTGATATGTTTATTTCATTGTTTAATTCGGTTTTTCTCTTTTATTTCATTTTCTGGTTTTGACACTTTCTTGCTTTCTGCCACTGTTTAAGTTAGATTTTATTTGTGTTTAACTGTTTTTATATATTCCTTTTTATTTTTCCTCTTTAATGTTGCGAGCATGGTAATTTCCAGTGATGGATCAATAAAGTATTCTATTCTGTTCTATTCTATTCTTTGTTTGCCTCCAACCTTGTCTCTCAAGACTGTATTCACTTCACTGTCTTTATTTCTGCAAAATTTATTGACCCAAATCAAAACTACAATATTGCAAAAAACTTCCAGAAGCTCACCTGTAAAAATGGCATCATTCTACCCATTTGTACCTGGGCTTCTCCCTCCTCTAGACCACTCTCTGGTTCTAAACAAAGTGAAAGAAAATTCACACCATGTCAGGAGATGTAAAATGAAACTAAAACTTTCCTTCCAATAGTGAAGGTTCAAAAATGAATAACACATAGGTTTCTACAAAGAAAATTAAAACATTCTTTGGTTGGCGTGGTGGGGGGGGGGGGGCTTAAATTTTAAGGTTCCCTTTGACTGAAAGACTTGAACAAGTTTACAAACTCAAAACAGAGACACAATAGGGAAGGTTTGAAGTATATCTTCCTCTGTACTTGCCCTTAAATCAAACTTATGGATAGTCTCATTATGTGTAATAATCTGGTTGCATCAATGAATCTATTGCGGTAAGTTATAAATACTGCAGACTAGAGTGCCCATTTGTGACAAATGAATAGCTCTACATGGTCATTTCCCAGGAATAAAACAAGATGTGATAATATTGCTTACATTCACTGTTTTTGCTATGTAATTTTTTTCCCCTCTCCCTACCATAAAACTAAATTGGATATTCGGACCCAAGGATATTCAAACTATCTGGGCTAACAAAGGTGTATGTCATTAATGAAAGATATGCCTCATCTGCTGCTTATTACATTCAATAACAATATAAAAGTTTGAAATCTGAACTTATGAAGTTTTCAATCAACACATCAGCCTTTAAGTGTTTCATAACAGGTAAGCTGCAATATAGACTTGAAGTATGTATACACACAAAAAGTGTCTTCCCAATTTCATTTCAATTACTTTCCTATCAAAATATCAGTTGTTATGGCAGTTTTTAATGCAACCAACTTTTTAATACTTTACACTAACATAGTAACAAAAACAAACAACATGTACAGTTAGGTGCTGTAAATGTCCTTCCCTAATCCACAGAGAGTTAAACAATCTTACCTCCTTCTCCATAAAATGTCAGGCCAGGAAAATATTTCTTTTCAGCCTGAAATGAGGGACAAAAGGAAATCAACGTCCCTTATTGCTTCAACTGTAAGAAATCCTTTCTTATTTTCCTCTTTCTTTTTTTTCTTTTTTATTTTTCTGCCATCCTTTCATGTTCTTAATGAATTTTTTGTTCACATCTTTTGTTCTTCTCATTGATCTTTCATTTTTGCATTGTCACATGACATGTGTTTGTGACCCTGTAAGTAACCAATCACTTCATGTAATGTCATGAAAGCACTGCTGCATCAGTCAACATCCTCTTGCCATCACTTGACCAAAATTTAGCACATCTGCAACTACAAACATGTTAACATAAGCTCAACCCATGCTTTAACATCTTTCACTTTTGAGAAACAAACCAAATATCATTACAGTTGTCAAGACTGTTTTTATCTTAAGTAGCATGAGCAAACACCTGTTGAAGGGTCTGACAAGGAAACAGTGTAGGGGTGGGGCAGACCTGTGTCATATCAAATGGCCATCATGCAATCACTACATTCAACACCCTGTTCATAACCTTTGGACACACTGTAGCAAGGTTTCTGATTTCTTTCTTTTAGATTAATCTTCCTTAGACCTCTCCTGCTGTGTTACTAGATGTATCAGGAAAAGACACAATAAATTGTCAAAGATTGCAATGACCATGTCAGGAACAATGAATAATGATGTATGAAATAAGTTAAGGGTAATATTTAGTCCCCTTCATGTAGATTAATATCCTTATTTATATACTCTTTTTAATAGTATAACAATATAATAGTTACTGGATCATTATTACTGTACATTTTTGTTACACTGATGAAGAAACATCTATGCATTTCTTTCAGACTGCCATTTCATGCTATGAAACATCATGCAAGATACTTATAAGAGACTACAAGGAGTTATATGTAAGACTTAGCTGATGGTTTGGAACAAGGTTGAGGAAACAGCTTTATTCTCTTTTACTGAAGAACGGGGGTCACAACAACACACCAAAAACTTAACAAGACTTTTAAAACCAGAAATAAACTGATGTCTTTCTGTAAGAATTTTCACTGTTCTGCAAACTTTATTTTCATTCAATACACTAATTTCAACCTTGACATGAGATTCTAAGGATTAATTTGCCTCAACTGGTAGAACCTTACCTCAAACTTGAGCGTTTCCATCTCGCAACACAAGGATGCAAAGACGGTAACAACCTTGTTAAAGATCTACAGTAGAAGTAAAAGATATCAAGTGATGGTCAAATCTTAAGGAAAGCAAACATTTCACATGGCTGATTCCAATTTGGAACACCATATCACAGATTTAAAAGTGGAAGGCATTTATTGAAATAATGAATGTTAATCAATGTGAAATACCCATCCATAGTAAATGCAACTGCATTAGGCCTAAGTATCTCATGTGAGAAATAAAAGGTCATAAACTCTGTAGTGCAGATAACAAATTTCAAGTGCAGTAGAGCCATATTATGATGAACACATTATTCAATAGGCATGATGGTACTATACAGTATCACTAAAATGTTTACATGCAGAATGAAGAAATACAGGCAGTAACACTTCTTGTCTAGTTTCACTTTTTGTCTGGTTTCACTGTAACAGTAAACTGTGTTTACAGGTAAGATGACTTTAACTACTTTAAGTATAAAATATTTCTTGGAACTTTCAGTGATGCACAAATTTCATTTCACAAATCTGCACTGCCATCAAAAACATTTCTCTCTTACAATTTTCCAAAGGTGGCTACTTCCTGAATGTTTCAAGACTTAAGCTGTTAAGCATCTTTGCATGTAACATACATGTGGAGCACTGTACAGTATATCAATTCTCCCTAGAAATCTAATTCATCTTGTGATCAATATTACTGATTCTCAAACCAAAAACAAGACCTCATTTTTCAAATCTAACTTCATTTCATCATGTGAATCCAATTGCATTTACTGGCTGGTGACATTCATTATCCCACTCACAGTTGTATCACACATTGATTGATGGTTCTTTACCCGTTACAGATTTCAAGTTGCCGGGGGCAATTAACCAAAATGTCAAAGTTATCTTACCTTTGAGGCATAAAATTTTTCAAATGATACATGTCACCTCTGGATACTGTATACTCACTTTATTGTCTGTCTTTATTAACTCAAGCAGATTAGTCTGTTCCATTGGGAGATACTATGAAAAGATTAAAGTCAGGTGTCAGAACACAAAATGAATTACATATAGACTGCATAAATGAAATATCAGGAGAAATTGTACCAGGCTGCCAGCACAGTGCATTTTACAATTCTAACACAGAAATTACGGTGACAGCAGAAACAGTTTGTGTCACAAATTATAAAGGTAAAAGTTCAATACTTGCATACATGGGCAGAAATCCGTAGGGAGGATGTAAAGGATAAACCCCCACCTTACCCCATCTGCCCCCCATCTATCCTCACCCACTGACAAATTCTCCAAAACTGCTCTCATGGAATATTCAGAGAACTAGACATTTCTGTACTTGCAGGCAACTACGTATCAAAGCCTCTTGAAGAAAACAGCTTACACTTGTAAGGTTATAACCAAATGATGGTTGACAGTTTGATACAAATGTTACCAGTTACTAGGACCTGTAACTGCATAAAGCCTGTTGAGACAAGACCTTGAACAGTGCTGTATAGTTCTGTTGCACTCAAACACAGCCCTCGTGCACAATGTCCATAACGTCCGGGACTCTCACGCTCTCAAATAACAATGTTTTTGCACCACACTTCGTCCATCAACTATCCTTTACACGTTACACATGCATATAATACTCTTGCCCTGGAAAACATTCTCAAACAGATGTAATTTGATGCTAAAAATTAGCTACGTACTACAGTCGATAGCACAGCATGTTCACATATATCGTTCCTTCCCACGGAATACTATGGACAGTAATTCCACACCAATTTGTTGAAATAGTCGCCATTTTCTGCACTATGATAGATTTTTACTAGAAATGCCCCAAGTGTAAGCAAGCACACTTCGGGCCATTTGCTGCCCTTGACATACTGTACAAGTATGGCCCATATGTGATTTAAGGGGACCAAAATTTCAATAAGACTGAAAGCTGTAGAACAACATCCTGGCTACTTCAATAAATTTAAAGTGTTAACTCAAGTGACAGTGTCCCACCACACAAAATCCTTGGGAACCCTTGGTATGGAACAATTTGGGCATTCAGAGTTAGCCAAGCTTTATGTGGCAATAGAACCATTTAGAAAGTCACACAGCAAACTGCTATGCTACAACAAACCTCACTCCTCCTTTGTTTGACATAATCCTCTGAACAAATTTCAAATAAGGCAACTAAGGGCATATGAGATATAATCCACTTCTCCCTCTCCCTCTCCCTCTCCCAACCCCACCCCTTTTTCCACCACCACTGGCTACCTCCCTACACTAAATATGACTAAACTCACTTGAAGAGATATTGGGTCAAGGGTAAAGTCCCAGACATCTCCAATAGAGTCATCCAAAGCATCTTCAATTCCTTTAAGTTGGCTGGCGTACTCCTCAAGAAATTTTCCGTACTTTTTCAGTTGCACTTCACCAACAATTTCTGTAAAGAAAAAAAAATGTAGGTCAAGTATACATTTCTGTAATTACAGTATTCTGTATCTGTAAAGAGAGTTACTATATTGATAAGAGGTAGTTGACCTTTCATGATTATATTGAATTTATTCTTAGAGATACACAAAGAGACAAGAAAGACAATGCATCCAAGGACATTTTAACCACAAACATGAAAGCATGAAAGCTAGTGTATATAAGTACTATATACTGTAACTACTACTTCCATGGTGGAGGCTCAGTACAGGTACGAAGCAGTACCTACAACACCTACAGTATAAAACACAATACTGTTTGAATTCACCCAATTTCACCAATACAGTACACAATTCTGTGAAGGTCACCAGATAATGTATGACAATCTGCTGTGCTTGGAGCCAAAGACCTCTGCTACAGTATGACAAATAAACTTAACAAATACCTTCACAATCTTCACATTTTGAACAATTAAAATGCATGTAACTTTGCCTGTATGCAGCCTACAACATTTAAAGCACCCACAACATTTTAGGCAAATCTAAGAGACCTATACTGATGTACTGTACATTGAACAACACACTGTACTTTGTCTGGCAAGTATTTGGAAAGTCTTCTTCGACTACAAATATATGTTCTGGGTTGACCCACTGGTCCATACAAAAAAGTGGGACCTGAGTTTATATGTTGTGTTATACTATAATGGTCATATGCAGTGCTAGAATACCTCAGGCATGTAACAAATGTTTCATTAGTACTGTACACCAAAGGTGGGAAGCATACAAATCTATTTCCTGCTTTTTGTACTTCCCTGTTTTCATGGGCTAGTGCAATACTGCATGTGCTGTGCAGTAGATACTGCATAACATACAATTATCTGTTTGTCATTGATCTTACAGTAACTTTTATAACACTTGCTTTTACACTATTTTTGATGATTGTGCACATTCTGTGTATGGTACTGCATCTTATATGGCTGATGTCTTTGCACCGTAACCAATGGTCCAGAAGTCGCTATACTTTGCACAATATAAGAACTGTACAAAACCCTCATGATTCCATGGTCTATTTGTGCAATATGCACTTCAGTTTTTCTCTTAGTTTCTTTGACAGGTCCCAGTTTTTGTTTAATAGTGCTTTTAGACTACTGTAGATTCAGATCTGATCTCATACTCAGGGTCCTATCCCATAGTTGATATCATAATGTAAAGGAAGATGAGATACAGGTCTTATCCCATGGTTTTGATGAAGAGAGAAAATCTAAGAGTACAAAATTAAGGGAAGCTAGATTATTCTAACCTTCAGAGCTCTGAAGGATGAGAACAACATTGGGCCTATTCACAGTGTGAGTCAACTGTGAAACTGGCACTCCAACTCCCTGCTGCAGCTTATGCAAAGTGGGAGTGGCTTAAATACACACTTCAGTAATTCTCTAGGCAGTGAATGTTGATCTCTCAGGCATGATTGTCAGGTCCTTTTGTTACCATAACAAAAGGAGTGTCTCAGCAATCCTTGATGATGGGAGTTTAAGCTCACTTCCCTAAGCCTAATAAATCCTCTCTGCATGCACACAATAGCCCTTTCACTGAAATCAACCACTTGTGACAAGCTTCTTCTTTTCACACATGTCTGCCACTCAAACTGGTTACCAGGGAAGGTTATTGTTAGTCAAAAGTCTGCTCTCTGCTGCTAGCTGATTAAGCTGTGTGTGGACTGAGCTGGCTTGACCAAAGTGTGAACAACGGCAAGCACTTACCTGCTAGAGGCTCCCAATGGTGACAGTAGACCTAACTAACTTAAAAGTTAATGTTACTTTATCCAGAAACGAAAAAGCCTACTGTCTAGACTCTATGTAACTACAAACCGATACTGCAGTCTCTGCATTCCATTCTCAAAAAGAGATGAAAGCACCACAGTATGGAACAATACTGAAGCTGGCCACAAGTCCCAACACTGTGCCTGTACCAGACGCCAATTCAGTAACTCGCGGATAAGAGGAGCACCGTAACACGATGTTCACTCTTCCAACCACAATCATACACTGAAGCGGTCAACTGCTCATACTTTCTCACATAAAACCGTAGTGTAGTGGCGAGGTAGAATTGGCTAGGGACCCTAAACTTGTGTTACATTTTGTTCCTGCCTGATCACATTTTTCTTTTCCCATTGTCCTGGAAAGGCCTAGAAGTAGCCTTAAAGCACCCTTACACTTGAATGGAATCACTTCTGAGGACAAATTGCAACAATTCTTTCTGCAACTAGGTGATAATTTTACTGGAATGAAATTTGTACTTCAACTGCAGGTAATGTGTATTTTAACATGCACAAAAACTTACTCAGGATGGACTTTGCCACTGAACTTGGTTTCTCGTCTGGTGCTTTATTTGAAAAAAATCGCAGGCTAAACATTATCTTGTTGAGTAGGTGCTGCTACACTATTTTCAAAACACTTCTTTATACTGTGGTATTGAGAAATAAATCTTCACGTTACTTGCACATACTATATAGTAGACAGTATGTTATATTCTTAACAACCAAGAAACACTGCTAACATGGACTTGAATATCATACCACGTGTCCTAGCTGTACTAATTGCACCCCTAACACAAAATGGTAGTTTCTTTGGAGAGACTCCTTCACTCAAAAAAGGAATGATCTACAAGCTGCGCTTGTTTTAAAACACAGTTCCATTGGAATGGTGTTAACATGTGGGTATTAAATGGTTTGCTTACCAATTGATGCCAGTATAGTTACATAATTTAAGAATGATAGGTCTTTTCAAGAACTTGTCAGGGTATCTATCACTTTCTAATGGGTACAGTACAACATTTTTGAAGGGAAATAAGCTAATTACTTGTAAGATGGGGACTGAGTCATTCCGTTAAGGGATACATCCTGCCACCATTGCTACAGTAAAAACATCTGTGAGATATTACAGAACAGCTCCATGGTAGGCACTGTGCTACAGTGGCTCTGAATGACCATTCACTGAGCACCTCAGGTGGAATGAGCAGTTTATACTGCCCTGCACTAAAATCCTTTTTCCAGGTGCATGGGTTCCAGTCCCACTCAAGATACAGTATGTGGGTTTTCTCTATACATAGGTTTCTCCTACTAGGCATGACTTGCAGTTAAAAACAGGTGATCCAACTGACAGTCAGTTGTACTCCAGAATGCATGAAGCCCATTGGCAGGGACCGCAGAGACGGGCTACAGGGGCTAAAGCCCCTGCACTTTTTTGCCGTGGGCATTTATTTTCTTGAACATATTGGGCTGCTTTGATGATTAGCCCTCTCACTTCAAAATTGAGTCTGTAGTCCTTGATGGGGAGACCAGCAACCTAACATTGTCTTTTCCCATTCTACAGTACAATACAGTTGTGACTGGCTGGTTAGCAATGCATTGCTAACCAGCACAAGTTACCATCGATGAAGATCATAATTCATAACACAAACTCAATGGGGACTTCCACTGACTTACCTACACGCGAGAATACACACAGAATTTGTATTGACCGTGTCTCAAGTTGATCTTTCCATTCTTTCATAATAGGCAACAATACACAATGCTCAATTTTTGTGAAGATAGTGTTCTAAAGCATTCCTATGTCAAAACTTTTCCTTTTGAAACATTCCTGTTACTTTATACTGAGTGATGTTACACACACGATCGCGCTACAACTACTGTAGTTCCGCGAAATTTTCGGCATTCTGCCGTTATTGCGAGTAACCGTTAACCGTTCGCAAATACTTTGCGGTTAACCGTTTTCAAAATTCGCTAACCGGTCCCAGCACTAATATTTTAGGCTATACGCTCCCACTGAGTCAAAGCAAATGGGTCATGTCTAAACACTGAAACACGATACAACCTGTAGGTTTAATATCTATCCGAACACATTTAACACTATGGCAAATTTAATGGACATGACTGCCTGTGCTGTCATAGCTATAGTACAGTATTAGCTGCTAATAAACAGTGACTGAGACCCCTATGTCAATGTATACAAGATGTTGCAACAACCCTACTGCACCACCTGGTCAAATTCAAGCTACTATACAGTCAGCTACTGTACCTACAACAAGCAACCCTATCAATGTGTCAAAGGATTAATTAATATCTGACATATAATACAGTAACATCTTTAATGTGTACTCTTGTCACAATTCCTATCATGGTAAAATTGCTTCACTAATTACTGTTTTATTCTGTAGTAGTCTCTACCTTCTTCTCTTACACTTGCCAAGGCACGAATATCTTTTCAAATGAAGCTCAAGACCTACAGTAGCTTTGAACACAATTAAGAATCCCATTTTTAGTTGTTGTACTTCTGTTTATGCCTGCTTTTCCTTTAATTTCTTGTTTCTCCATCTCTTCTTCATTTTCTTTCCTCTTCTGCTACTCTTTCAATCTGCTTTGTTTAGCTTGTTTGTACTAAAGTCTTTTGTGTTTTATGTTGTGAGTACTGTATTTATTATCTAAGTTGATCACTAGCTTGGTCTTAACAGTTTTCTCTGTCTTTTAGTGTCCAACATAGGTACTGTATTTTCATCTACAAATTTTTGTCTCATTTCATTATCTCTGTAAAACATACCAGAAATAAATTTGAATTAAATTGAACAGAATTAGCACTTCCATCCACAACTATGTTTTCCAATGAGTGTCCATGCATGAAACAACCTGTGACAACCAAAGTCAACTTACTACAAGTAGTCTTCTTACTCTTCTGTACTGTTCCTGTCACAATGCATGCTACAACTCTGCTGATGACAACTCAAGGCAACTTACAGTACAGTACAGTTTATACTGTACTGTACAGTAACTTCTCTTGATACCAGTGACTGCAATTTTCATAAAATTGTTCCTACAGTATCTGAGGAATTCACTAAGGTCAACCCCAACAACAACCTGCACTTCCCTAATCACAATATGTATGACACAGCATCTCCATCAGTACAAGTCAAAAAATTTTACCTACATCAAACCCACCTTTACAAATTTTGAACATTCTGAATACTGTACAGTAGGTGACACCAATATGCCCAATGGTCAGTTACAAATATACATTGGTGCTGTAGTGGTGCTACAGGTACTGTATAAGTACTTCATGCTTTTGGAAAGTCATTAGTCTATAAGCAGAACTTAAAAAGCTGTACCACCGTAGCTGGTTCACCATTTTAATCACACTTGGGAGCTGGTAAAAAGAGACATTTTCAAAAAGGGGGTAAAATAAAATTCCCCACAATTTCTGACAGATTTTTGAAAAAAAAGCCTATATTTGCATCACTTTAATTACCACACAGCTTTTACTGGAAGATTGCCTAGGTTGCAGTACTGTACCTGGGGCAAGTTCTTAGATATCCTTCTTCCCTGAACTAGGCCTAGGATAGCCTACAGCAGGAAGAATGAAATTTTTAACTGCATGTTACCATGAGAGTAACCAAGCATCAGCACATGTTGATGCAGTGACTGTTAATTCACATATACTGTATGCACATGTACGAACCTATCCATACCATTTGACTACCTGTATATACATGTCATAATTGAACAACACTGAATTCTTTTTGGCATGCAATGGTGTGAACATCCTACAGTTGTGCAAGATTTAACAGCTTGGTGCAGGTCTGTAGAATGTTGAAGACCTGAACAGGATCCTAGTATAAAGTATATTTTTGGACAAGTTTACAGCAGGTAACTAATGCAGGTTTTCTTAAAATGCAGGTATCTTCAACATATAGGCTAAAGGATTTGCACTGATTAATGATTTTGGAGTTCAGTAGGCCTATGTGAATCTGACAAAAAAACTGAGATCAGTAAAAATTTTTGAAGATGACGTACAGTAGATTAATTTTGCAATGGCATATTGCTGACTGTAGTATCTCAAGCCCCAAAAGTAACACAATACAACATTAATATTAATAATATAATATGCTTATATAGCGCTTTTCAATCACCATCAAAGTGCTTTTACACATTTCCAACACAACCTTGTCATTCCAAGACAATCTCAAGCCCCTGGGGACTATACTAACAGTGCTACCTCTGTGGCACGACTGGTTAAATTTCTCACACATGTAATATTATTATCCCTGTTCCTACAGTATCTCTTATGCCGAGCACCAAGCGATATGGCAACAGGTCCCATTTTTCAAGTCTTTTGTATGACCCGACTGGGATTTGAACCCCGGCCTCCCGGCTGAAAGGCAGATGCTCTAACCACTAGACCAATCATTTAGGTCAGCAGTCTGCAAACTAGGCCTAGATGCTAAACTTCCAATAGCAATTAGTTTTGCCACACACCACACTCCAGGAGGGTGGAGTGCATCAACAGCTCAAATGTCTGTAGAAATAATAAAGCCTAAGACTTTACACCACAAGGCTAACTGGTTCAATCGCCCTTTCCTAGTAGAACAGTCAGAGGGAGAAAAGGAGTCAGAAAATTGTCCTGTTTTCTATCCAGGCATTGTAATATTTTGCTTTTTTTTTTTGGATAATTTATCTTGCTAGTTTTGGGACAAGGAAGAACATATCAGAAGGATTTTCCGATGTGATTTTGATCTGAAGTACAAATATCATGAATTTTGGGGGGTTTTGGCCTATAGCTTTAACACTAACTGCCCCTACAGTTAGAATTTTGGTTTTACCCGATAAGTACTCCCCAACTTATTTTAGCTGGGGCCCGACATGTCTTAGGGGCTAATACAGACACACATGCTAACAGAGCGATGACAAACTCTCACAAGCAGTCTTGTACAGTGGCAGAGCTATGGATATGATCAGAGGGGCAGTCGCCCCCCTGACAGACTCAAATCAGCCGTCGGCACCCTTTTTAGGTTTTTACCATATTTTGGCAGATGGTATTTTAACTTCGAAGCACCTCTACAGCCTCTGCCACTGATCTCGTACACGGAAATACTTCAAAACCTCACCTTCACCTTTCATTCAGGCTTCCAAATACATGTCAAATACACTAAATGAACATAAAAACTCAGATATTATGCATAATTTGTCCAGTTGCAGGGCTATCTTCACAAAAATATAGTATTCTTTGCGAGCACCATCGACTTGCTGTTGCTGCTGTATAAAATACCATAGTGCACGCGTACCTCCAGTTGCCCTCAACTGGCTAAAATCTGACCTACACGTATGCTATAGAAGGGAAGCCCTTTCAAAAATGCTTAGTTAAAGGGTTCCCAACATAAAAATGTTTTATAAAAGTAACATTATCCTAACAAGTTGAATATTCATAGTTTCTTAGCAGCACGTTTTAGCACAAAGCTAATACTTTGGCAGGATTTTGAGAGGATTTAAATGTCAGTACTCAGTAAATTTCATTTTTCATAATCATTTTGTAAATTAAACGTTTCCATTCATACAGATTAAGCATCTTCATTTTATTTTACACGGGTCTGACTGAACCACTTCAATGGCCAAGAAATGTTCCTGTTTTGAAGACAATTTTAGTCCACACGAACCATCATAAATTCATACTACTCATCTGGGGCCGGATTCACAAAGACTACTTACGCACAAAAAATTGCCGAAGTTTGACTTATGCAACATATTTTTCTTAGTTGGTATTCACAAAGGGAAAAGTTTGTAACTTTTTTGCGTAACTTTACACAAGCATCAGAGTTGTCGTAAGTATAGAAAAACCATAGTAACACAGTACAGAAGCACGCGTTGTGCATAGCTGTGTTGAACATAGGAACGCCCCTGTTGCCACAGAAGACCATGCGCATCATTTTAACAATAACAGTCTGAGTGATTGGCTCAAAATGTGACAAAGCAAGAATAAACTGCACACATGATTGGTTTATGTGCATCTGTTGCAGTTACGTGGCGTATCTTTACGAACTGCATAAGTTTTTTCTGTGAATACCACTTGCCCTCAACTGGCTAAAATCTGAATGATATCGTAAATGTTGCCAGTTCTAATGTCAGACTTTTCGCTGATGATTGTGTTTGCTATCGAGTCATTGATGA
>WURT03645902.1:7075-19495 GCA_009936505.3 Holothuria glaberrima | reverse complement strand
AATCTGCATTTCGCACGGCGTTTCACCGAGACGACCTTTCACACTAGACTTTCAACGGTGGAGTCCCGGTATTTTCCCGGTAGTTTACCCTGGACGCTTCGAGGGTAAAACATTGAATTGAAAAAAAATTGAATTGAATCGGTGTTTCACCTGTGTTTCACCCGTGTTCCCTTTCATAATGGGACATTTAGCAGGTGCACCCGTGTGCACCCGTTGAAAATCTCGCCAGTGTGAAAGGGGTATTAGTCAAAACTGAATTCAGAGAGCACAGGTTTATCGATTTTGAATCATCGTTCCCCCAGAATACCGGACACAAATGAGGAATTTGAGATGTGGAGCTTTATTTACTAGACTCTTTTACACTTTAGATGTGTTGAGAAGTCTTATTTCACCCATTAACCATTGTACTGAGCTAGGAAGTCATTTTCCAGTCAGCCAGTGGTAGATCAGTATATTACACCAGAGAAATGCTAAAACCTCTCTGCTTTAACGTGTAATATAATTCATAGCTGGGTAAGTTGCGAGCAACAATGCCAAAGGCATTAAATGTTTTCAGCAAATCGAATGGAAATTTTAATCTATCAGGGAAGCTTAACTAAACTTAAACTGTTAAAAGATAACTTGTGGCATGGGTCGTCTTGTCTCGACTCAACTCGACTCGGCTCGTCTCCACTCGACTTGAATTAAAACGACATGAGAATATGCTTGACTTGAGGAAGTATCACTTAGTTCCAAGTCTATAAACTTGTCAAACTAAATTTCAATTACCTTATTTAAAATTCAGATAAAAAGTACATTTTTTGTTGTATCTGCAGTCTGTCTTCTGTTGTCATAAACCATCGAATTCACTTGTCCCGTCGTGAAAGTCCTTCATCAGTTCGTCAACATTCGTTGAGCTAGTATTATGGAAGGTGCAGATCGTTATTAATACTCACAATGAGATCGAGCTTATATCTTCTCAAAACATTCTAGGAAAACAATATCCATGGCGACGATCAGACTCCTTCTATGTCACATTTATTCGGGCAATAGCCCGCAAATGAACTGGTTCAGACATTTAAAGATATGAATATGCTTACTGGTGTTTCTTTTCTGACAGTTGTTCTCACTGTCTACCCGTCCTCTTAGTTAATGTGGAAGAAGACAGTCGATTGTTAAAACATCGCCTACCACTGGATAAAAATGAAGGAGATAATGCTGATATAATATGGTGGATTTTATAAACGGGTAAAAGACGTTGTATGGTTACCTACTGAAAGGAACATCGAGTAAGAGGCAAATGTGTCCACATACCCAAACATCAGTAGACATCTTAATAATTTGTTTAAATTTAGCGCAACGTTTTCCGGGCAAGGTGGTCTTCTGGATCCTCCTCTGGATCCTCTCCCGTTAACAGCTTTAGCACTAGTAGCAAAATAATCACTCTTCCGAAGCCTACAGAAGCTATTGCAGTAGCTAGTCAAAGGGATTCATAGCATCATTTATACATCACCTCACTGAGGGGTACTTAAAATACGATCAGAAGAGACACATGGGCAGTCGCTCATGTCCAACTGAAGAAAATTACTAGTGTTGGAATAGCTAGAATCACCATGGCATAATCAAGAATTTCAGCAGGTTATCGTTTGAGTTTGAGCATATTTTACACAAAAGTTTGGTCAAATAGGGAGTTAGAAAATTTTCCACTCTGTTATAATGTCTTAATATTTATTAATCATTGTTTCTTTCAATCTACAGGGTTCAAGACAATTTTACAAGGAGCCACTAATAAACTTCTACATCCTATCACTCTGCAAGCTACAGGCAGTCATAGTATAACTTTGTCAACTAAAGATAAGCTGGCAATCATTTTCAGGTATAAAAAAAAGTATGTAGTGTTTAGAAAATGCGATAGCACAGTGACAGTGCTTACGGAACCTGAATTCAAAACACAGAACCTAACCATCATTTACGACGGCGACCAAAAGGGAGCTATTTTGCACAACGTGAAAATGATACTCATGTTTGCCGTTGCAAAGACTGCTCACGAATCTGTTGAAATTCATTTTAAGTCTCGCGACGTTATTCTGGTATTAGCGAAATGTAGAGAAGTATATCTAGGGATTTCACTTTCAGGACAAGTTGGCTTTTTTCCTCGTGAAAACGTGGTATTCATTACGGAGCCAAGAATATGTATTTACCCAGGCTTGATAATAAAAGTTCAAGCTATTACCGATATGAAGTTCAAGAGTCTCACTATTCTCCGTGGAAAGCTCTATTCCATCTGCAAAGGCAATGAAGATCCCTTCGATTGGCGATTGCCGTCTTCTCATCTACGACTACCCTTGGAAAGGTTCAGGGAACATGCTGTGCCGGTAAGCTCTTACCCCTTTTGTAAAATTATTAAAGATGTTTTAAAAACAAAGAGCAATGAATACACAGTTGAAATTATTGGTATTGAAAAAGTTAACTAAATTCGGAAGTTGTTTTGCAGAACTATAACCAACAAACAATTGTTTTTGCAACTACAGTAAGTTACCTCAAAAAGTTTTGTGTACGTAAGAAAAATAAGGATCCGATCTCAAAGTGGTTTCATCCAAGACAACTTTCACAAAGTAGTATTTTCAAGACAGACAATATGCTTTCAAGTCCTTGAAATAAAGGTAGAGCAGTGGTTCTTAACCTTTGTCGTCCCGTCTTCCTTTCCAACCAGCCATCCTATGTATCCCCCTCATAAAGTATATGAAAAGTTTCCACATAGACTCTTAAAAAGTTTGGTAAAAAATTGAACCAATTTTTAACCAACACTGGGCACATATGTATATGCTCAAAAATTGGGTAACGTTTGCCCAACAGCTGTTGGGTAATGCATTTAACCAGAGGTTGGTTACATTAGCACCCAAAATTGGTTAATAAATTCTTTGCCTAATAGTGGATGCGAAAATATTTACCCAGTATTGGTTAATGAATATAGTTTAGATACAGTGTTTTAACCAATCGTTGGTTGATTGTTGTATAGGAAAAAATCTCTAATGTGGGCATGTCATAACATATTGCATAAATTTTTATAGATTATCATAAATAATGAGGGACTGGACACTCGACGATTGTGTTGAAGTAAATACGAGCACAGGTATACATCTTTAAGATAACCTAGTCTAGTCTAACCTAGCCCTTGAACAATGTATGTGTTTCCGTTACACAACTTCATCACAACGGAAACACACAGCACTGTTCAAGGGCTAGGCTAACAGTGATCACATTGACAAGTTAACGTAGCCTAGCCTACTAGCCAGGGTAAGCCTAATCATTTGGGCTTTGGCCTACTTGCAGCACCAAGTTCTTCCTTAATCGTTTTGATTGTAAGTTCGATATAAACATTAAGTACTGTATGATTGTGCTCTATTTACCTTCAAACACAATCTAAAAACCCCCAAACCACCACTAGTCAAGGAAATCTGAATTAGTTAGTTAGATGAGGTTTTACGGCTCAGGTTCTTACCAAGTCGGCGGGCCACGGCCTTTTTTCCAGTTTTGACTCACTGGCTTATTTTGAAATTCCCTACTCCGTTGCTTATGCTGAGCACCAAGCACAATGGCAGTAGGTTCCATTTTTAAAGTCTTTGGTATGACCCGGCCAGGATTTGAGCCCCCGACCTTCCGGCTGCAAGTCGGATGCTCTAACCACTTGACCATGCAGTCGGTTCTGAGACTTACATTATCGATTATGTCGTTGTAAGATGAGTTACCTATGACTCGACTGTAAACGTGAGACACATACACCCGTACGGACCGTTTGCATGTCCATCCCTGCTGTCATCACATATACGTATGCGGAGCGCGCAAAAGTTTATCGGGAAACTGCCCAAAATTGAGGGAAAACTTTTACTCAAAACTGGTCTATTCCTTTTTATTGTATTTCTCCTAAAATGCCTAATGCTGGTGAAAGAATCACCCAAGACTGTAAATAAACACAACTGCCCAACAAAAATTACATATCTTTTTTAAGAGTGCAGTTCACATTCACAGCAAAGGGAATGCCTGTGGGCAATGACAATGACCTTTAGGATCGCTTTATGGCCATAACCTGGTAATAACTTGACGACACTAAAATAACATGCCCAATATCCCTGGAAAACAGACCCTAATCTGTTTTCCTAATGTACCCTAACCCTAATTTGGAGACACTTCAAATGTATAATCCTTCAAATGTATAATCCTTTGCTTTCCATAAAGAAGTCATAAATTGGCTTTAGTTAATCATCTGTGCAGAGCTCACCTAAGCTATACTAGAATTTACTGATCGCATCTCTGGAATCGACTCCCGACTGATAATTGTTAGGGTTGAGTAATGCTAGTTAACGCATGATTTCCTTCATTGATTTATTTTGGAAAGTAAGCAAACTACTCCAGGAAGTATAACACGCGGGAGACTTTAAACATATATGCAAGGTCGACAATTAATGTTACGAAAAACAAATTACTATATTGCTAACATTTGGTGACATACTTCACAATCTCACAAGCTACTCTCTATGTTCTGCTTTTGAGTTTTATTTGTCGTTGCTTTTCTTTGTGTGTGTCCATTTGTGTGCCAATTTGTTGTTTAAATACTTTCTGAGCCAAAGCTTTGAAACAGTCTGGATGAGTAGTTGGCAATTTAGAAAGGACCAGAACCAAGGATTGCCACACAGAATGTTTCCCCTTATTTTATACTTGTACCAAGATATTGCAAATGATTTTTGGTGGTCGGTACTGATTTCTCTACCTCTTTTTCTGGTTTCAAGTGTCTAATTAACACCAAGTGTCAACAGTAAGCAGTAACGTTGCTTTACGTTGTGGTGTATTTATACTGAATTTGTTACAAAACTCCTTATTATTGGTTACATTTTTTTTCCACTTTTTTTTACATTTGGTGTGGGAAAAAACGCTGTCCACATCTTACAGAAAATTAAACATTTTACATGATTAGTATGCTGTGTAGTTAAGTATAGCAATTTAGTAGCCTATTTCTAGTTTAATCATGTTTCTTACACTTTTTCCAGTTTCATTCTAAATAGCAAGTTCAATTCCCTACAGAAGAGACGGCTTCTCATAAAACAGTCGTAGAAGTTAACTTGCGGAAAGTTTGAAGTGTTGCTTCTTTGGCTTGAGCGTCACAGGAAATCAAGTATGCTCAAAATGTTTATAAAACGCAGAATATTTTCATACAAGCACGGTACAGAAACTGTTATCAAATTCTTACGATTACCCGTCAGAACCATTAAATTCTAAGTCCGACAGGTAAAGGATTGAAGCGGTATACAAATGTTTAATTATCCGAGAAGAAACCGCACATGTTTTGAAATGACAAATTAAATGAAATTGGGAAATATTTCATGGAATCCCTCTTCAGAATATGGTTAATAAACATCCAATCATAAATGAGTAGGCCCGAAATAGTTACCTACGCTAGTCACTTTTTGAGTTTGGCTTACATGAAGTATAAACCCATTTTGGACATTGATCTTTTCAGAGGAATACAATTTATTCCGTATTTGAACGTGAAACTCCTTACACAGAAAAGCTATTGCATGCACCAATTCCGACATAGTGCACAAATTCGAAATTCCCTTTCTTTCATAGCTGCTACTGAGATACTTTAAAATCAGCAAGTATACAATGGAACCATATTTCCAATTACGTGTGCCTATTTTTGACCTTTTTACTCTCATTTAATTTGTTTCCTGCAACAATACCAACACTATTTCAACGCACTGGTACCTCCTTTCAGCCTCCTCCTTTGTCTAACTAGACTTGCATCGAGTCACACAAGCAACCCCATACAATGTTTTACGAATCAGCACTTGCACAACCCTCAAGAGTAAAGTGCCACATGTCTAGACCAAACACAACACGAGAGTACTTCGTCTGCTTTTTGGCGATAGAAGATTAAAAAACTGGGGTACTTTGTTGATAAAAATGAATGTTCTTCTACAAAAAATCTTCAGCTAAGACATCTCTCACCGTAGATCGTAATAAACGTTTTCTCGTCTAATGTGGCTAATCGATTTTATCCAAAATTGGTTCCAAACTGGGTTTGAATTTGGTAGCTGACCTTGTGTTCACTGGGTTTACACTCATCAGTTAGGTCAACTGTCCTTAAAACGGTCCTGTCAGGAACCGAAGAAGGCTAACCGACCAGAATGAAAAATGAAAAAGTAAGCAGTACTGTCGGTCAGATAAGTAACCTCGACATTCCCAACTGTTCCAAAGATAACATATGTATATGGAATACATATTCTGTAAAATTTAGACACTTGCAAGGTACAAAGGCAAAATTGTAATGGAATACACGATCGCCCAACCTTGCTCTGGAACATCATTTAGCAGTTTGCAGTAATTTTCACTTGTTCCAACAAAAATTTCCTTACTTGTCTCAAAACTTGATAATACAAATCAATTTTGCCAACGATTTACTTTGTGAATTATCACATGAGTGAAGATTTAGTTAGTTAGTTAGTCAGCTAGTTAGTTAGTTAACTAGTTAGTACGAAGAGGTTTAACTGCTCAGTTTGTAACCAAATCTCTGATTTAGTAAACCCGTTTAATTCTACAAAGTATGCAAAACTTCAACATGGAATCCAAATAACTCAAGGTGACCTCCCTTACAACAAAGTTCCTTATTTTTCTTAAAAGTGAATTACTCAAATCTCACTCTTAGCCAGGCGTTCATAATACAAAGCATTTTTGAACGCTAAAAGGCAATAATTGCAACCACAGTGCATGGATGGGTGAACTTAACTACCCACTGTGCAGCTTTTGTCTCTATTGTCTGGGTTTTTTGGGTCATGTTTTATTGTTTTGTTTGTTTGTTAAAGAGTTTAAGGCAAAACGATTTGGTTAACAACATCTGTTTAGTGTCACTTTGTACCAAGTTCATGTTGTCAACAAGGGTGGAACCAGGTGGGACGCAAAGGACCATATCCCTCTCCTAGTCTGGGAAAGCTGTCCCTCCTACCTAGGCCCAATTTTCTTGTTTTTGGAGAAGCCATAATGGGTACTACAGAGTGTGTTACTCACGACTGTGTACTTGATTTTGTTTTCATAGAGGGCAGATCCTTCATACAGGGAAACCTGAATATATACAATTTCCTTCAATAAAAACAAAAACAAAATCATATTTTCTCTAATGAAATTTTGCTTTCGATATCATTTCAGAGGCTCGTCACTTTCGTGGGAGTTTCAATTTGCTGGTCTCGCTGTCGGGAGCTTTCCACTTTTAACATTTAAAACCTTACACCACCCCTGCTTGTCGTTTAGGCTGATTGCATTTTGTTGGCCAAGTTGACTTTACCAATACTAGAGAATGACATGAAGGGTGATTTGAAGGGGTAACCGTTTCAAGAGGTATAAGATAGGGCAGTGCCAAGATCAATAAGACGGACCTAGCAAAAAAGTTTTTCATTCCAATTTCCACTTTTTAAACGACCTGATTAAAAATAACGTGGAATTTCATTCAGAACCCAGCTAAAAGTTCAAGTTAAGTCCAGTTCAAATTTGAACTAGACAAAACGGGACTTCAACTGGACTGAACTGGAACCAGTTGATTTTAGGACTTTTTCATGTATCACGTTTACATGACGAGATTGCTTGAAGGACTCAACTGGACTTCAACTGGGCCTCTTCCTGTAGTAACAGTTCAAATGGACTATTGATTAAGAAAGCGAGAACTATTGCAGTGGAATTTTTCTTTAGCAACTAAATTTGCTCGAGTGATGGAAGTTCTCTAAAATTTCACCTTAAAATTGCTTTTATTTGAACTAGGCAGTAACCATTTGTGGAGCATTAGTTCTGATAATATTAAGGTCCTTTTGAACTGGTCCAGTTGAACTTTTCACGATCGAGTTCTATCGAAATGGTCTTTGAAATTCCAGTTGTACTGATCAAAAAAAAAGTGCAAATGAACTGGTCCAGTAGATTCCAGTGGGACTGATTACAATAAAATACTATTGAACTGGTCCAGTTTAACTGATCACAGGTATATTATATTGAACTGGGCGGTAACTTCCAATTGAAGTGATCAACGTAAAGTCCAATTTGACTGTGGTGTAGACGAGTCCAGTTGAACTGATTACAATAAATCCTATTTAACTGGTCCAGGTAAGTCCAAATAAAAATCACAGTTAAATTCTATTGAACTGGTCCAGTAGAGTCCACTTGAACTGATAAAAATACATCCTTGTATTGACCTGGTCCAGTAAAGTCCAGTTGTAATTAAAAGTCCAATTAAACTGTTGCACAAAGTCCAGTTGAACTAAACACAATTGAGTCCAGTTGAACTGATAAAGCAAAGTGCAGTTGAACTGGTCACAATGAAGTCCAATTGAACTAATAACAAGAAAGTCCAGTTGAACTGGTCACAATGAAGTCCAATTGAACTGGTCCAGAAAAGTCCAGTTGAACTGGTCACAATGAAGTCCAATCGAACTGGTCCAGAAAAGCCCAGTTGAGATAATAACAAGATAGTCCAGTCAAACTAGTCCAGTAAAGTCTAGTTGAACTGATCACAGTAATTTAAAGTCTACTTGAACTGGTCCAGGAAAGTCTGTGTGAACCAAACACATTAAATTCCAATTGAACTGGTCCAGTAGAGCTGGTCCAGTACAGGTGAGTTGAACTAGTCACAATTAAGTCCTATTGAAATGGTCCAGTAAGGCCCAGTTAAAGAAACCACAACAAATTCCAATTGAACTGGTCCAGTAAAGTTCGGTTGAACTGCTCACAATAAAGTCCTTTTGAACTGGTCCAGTAAAGTCCAGTTAACCCAATCACAACACATCCTAATTGAACTGGTCCAGTAAAGTCCAATTAAGCTAATCACAATAATGTTTCAATTCAACTGGTCCAGTTAAGTCCAGCTGAACTGATCACAATAAAATCCAATTGAACTGCATGGTATTCGAATGTCCAGTTGAATGGATCCAGGAAGGTCCAGTTGACCTAGTACAACAAAGTTCAATTGAATCAGTCTATAAGTGAAGTCCATTAAATTGGACCAGCAAACTCCGTCTTAGCTGGTCCAGTAAAGTCGAATTGAAATGGTCCAGGGTATCCACTTGAACTGGTCCAATAAACTTCAGTTGAACTGGCCCCCTTAAGTCCAGTTGAACCCATCCAAAAAGCCCAGTTTAATTCAACTGGTTTTATCTAATTTGCATAATCAAGCTAAAATGCATTTTATCAGATCAGACCTTTTGTATGATGTATTGTGACGGTTCTGTTTTCAAGTTTATTCCTAAAATGTGCAGTTTACACAATTTAATAGTTTATAACAGGATAAGCCGTTTATTGGATTGTTTTTATCATATTTGTTTCTATACTTTATCTAAATCTCTACATTAGTAAATGCATCAGTCTTGACACAGTACTATATTACTTACAAATGTAAAAGCTAGATGCTTTGGACTTGCTTCAAATGCATTTTGAGTTACGATATTGCATCTGATTTACCCTTTTACAAGCCACACACGTGTGGTATTAGTTTTCAAGGGTGGTCATTAATAGGGACTTTCTGTGATATACCAGATGATTTCTCAACTGGACAATATCCAGAACAGTCCAGTTGAACTGTCCAGTTCAACTGGTCCAATTCAGTCCAGCTCAACTAGACCCAACTGGAATTTTTACCTGGGAAGTTGGGGCACCGTGGAACAAAATAAGAGTCATCGTACTCTGCCATCTTCTCAGATATTTCTTTATCTTGACAAATATTTACTAATATTCCCATGTGCTCTGACACTTTTTCAGAAATAGTTCCTTCTTTTTTGTCTTCTTATCAAGCCTCAGTCTGTCTCTGTGAATGTGTTCATAGAACCTACTACACGGGAAAAATGAAAGAGAAACCATTGACAAAAGTACTACTGACACTACGAAAGGTCATGTATTTTATTCCTTACCAAAGGCGAAAGGGATCTATGCAATTTCGGCTTGGGATTGAATTTATGTGTTTGTGCGTGTCTGTGTTTGGATATATGTGTGTTTGCGTCACTTGACTTTTACACACGACATCACTTGACAGCAATGATGAGTACTTTTCATATTTGGTATACAGAATTATTACATTAAAAGGAAGAACCCATTTCTTTTCAGTGGGGTCAGCGGTCAACTTAGGTCACCAAAGGTGAAAACCGATAATCTTGGATAACACGATACTTCGAGACATGAATGAGGGGTACTTTTCATACTGGGTATATGGATTTGTCATTTTCATTTGAACAGGGAGGTGATACATTGGAAAATATCTCTCTGCTCTTTAGTAATTGCGACTATAATCTCTTTTCATGTTGTTCTTAAAATTCCAATAAGCTTAATCGTTCTTAATGCATAACCAGGGTCACAGTGTCACACGACCGAGTCGTCTGCTCAATCTTAGGAAGCACGTCCGAACGTTCAATCCATTTTCTTTACCTTTGCCAGTCGCCTGAGTTGCAGACTAATTTGAAAGTTTTAATGCTTTTGACAACTTACCAGTGGTTGTCTTAGTCCCATGCTGAGCAAGGGTAAGGATTCTACAACTTGCGATCCGATGCGAGGATTGAACAAAATTAGTCATTAAAATTTGAAGACTTCTGGCATATTTGTTCATTTGCATAAATCAGTAGTACTCTTCTATTGCGCGAACCTGTTTGCTAAGTGGCAATAAACACTGTCGTTATTCTCCCCGCGCTAAAATGAATTAAATTACATTAGCATAAATTAAAAGGTTTCCGATGTATCTCCGGCTAATACCACCTGCTAATACCACCTCCCTGATTAGACAGAGATAGGGGTAATTTCTATTTTTAATTGTTCTGACCAAAACACTGAAATTGAAAGGCAATTCTAGGTCACCGCTGTGAACGACTTCCAAGTGATGTAACTCTTGAGGCAAGAAAATTGGCGCATACAATACTTCAGGATATGTTTCACAAAGATGAAATTAACGAAAAACGGAGGGAAACCTTAAACAATTGAATCACAAAATCTGCACCAAGTTTACTTATGTGCTACATAAAATACAAAAAGCACCGCCACCTAAATCCAACAAGTTTACTACTAGACCAATAATTTGAAGCAATGGATCCCATGAATTCCTAGACTTTAATTTGCTTCCTTGAGTTACACTAAAGAGCACTTGTGTGAAAAACAAAACAGTGCTATCATATTATAGAGGTTTGAAAGCCACTCTTACCGTAAAGGTATTATTCGCAAGATTGTCTTTGGCAAAGCTTTGAGTTGGTTATATGTTTAGAAATGCTCATTATTCAGTCGTTTGTTCGCTGGAGTGGCTAAAGAGCTCGGGTGACACACCTGCTACTTTTTTAGATGCTTTGTGTTTGTAAGACGGTTAAAATGCAAAACGGTGCTTTCTATGAAGAAAATTTGAATGAGTGACAGGCTTCTTACTTTTTTTCTCTTCTTTTAGTTGGATTAAAGTGAGGGGATACTGTGTACGGCTTTTTCCCTTTGAGAAATCTTTGCCTCTTTGATAGTTGTTGTGGTAAGAAATCGTCCTCTCTGGCAAAGCTTTGAGCAGTTGAAGTCATGATGTCTTAGAAATTATGTCCTAGAAATTCTCATTATAGATTGTTTTGGCGACTGTGGTATGACACGGTGCCGTAATGATAACCGGAACAGAACATCTCCCCTTTAAAGTACGCTACTTGGAGACCACCATCGGTTGGTGCGTGGGTCCGTTTTTCGTCACAAATGCCTTCCAGATTGGCAGAAATTTGGCAGAAATTTGGCAGATGCTTTAAAAGTTAGTTAGGACTTCAGAAAAAATTGCTTTAGCAGTCGTTTCAGATATGTTAGCTTTATACCTTAGGCAAAGGTTCCATTCTGTGTAGACGTGATTCTGGAGAAACACAAAATTGATAGATGAGAAGTTCAATGCACTTTTTCATAGCATTTGAAAGATTCATAATTCAGTTTCAACATCATGGAAAAACATATTTTATAAGAAACGTTAAGTGTCTCAGTCATGCATTTGGGAACATATGTGTGCCAAACACAAAATACACTGTTCTGCGCAGTGCGACACCCACACGTACTACGTCATTGTTCATGACTATGCAAATATACACTCACTAGGGGCGTTCGATTTACCGGCTTAAGTGACTCGAGTAGCTCGAGCCACTGTTCAATTTGTCAAAACGCCATCAAAAAGTCACGTCTCGAGAAGGCCAAAAGCGACCACCTGATGGAGGTGGTCCACCGTACCTGAGCCGTGTGACGCCTTTTACGTCACATGAAAATCGCTACCCATATTATTGTTCTGCCATCCGGCAAATCTGTCCCTGTTATTAATTAAAAAGGACAAGAACCCATTTTGAACCAAAGTAAGTAAAAAATCAATTTGAAGTGATTTTTAAGACGCTTCACAGCAATAAACAGCTTCGTGTTACATTTGGAATCATT
>WURT03645891.1:0-19496 GCA_009936505.3 Holothuria glaberrima | reverse complement strand
ATGTAGTTCTGGATATAGCTTAAGTCTACCAAAATGAGTTCATCGAAACCTCAATGCATTTTTGCATTCTGGTTTTAAAAACTATATTCTCGTTTGTGGTATCGTTTTTGAGCTCTGTAATCAGCATTAGTAGAAGGCTAATCTTTGTTAGAACTACATGCATTCAGTGGCGTTTGGTGTGCCTTCCACTTGAAAGGGAGGGCCAAAATTACGTAACTGTAGATAAATTTGGTTCAAGAAAAACATATTTCAACCAAGGACCTTATGCAATGACATCATCGCCTCCTTGAAAACGCCTTCCATATAGCGGATGTACTTTACTACCGGGTGTGCAAAAGTTTGTACATGCGTGTCTTTTGAGCATGCGCACTTCGGCGTTATGACATTTCGACGTCATGCGCATAATGTCAATATTGCATGCACTAAGGAGCTAAGTATAATATTGAAATTGCCCTCGAAAAATCATTTTATTTGTATTTTTAATGTAAACTAGAAATCCCAGCCCCGTAGAAAGATACAAATCAAATGTATGTTCTGTAGATTGTCATCTTAGCTGTTTAAATATGTAACCACAACTAAGGCAGCTTCGCTCGTATGGTTAGTTGGTATATTGTTGTCCTTAAGAGCATGAAATAGAACATATGAGCACATACCTTCTTTCCTTACATAAGTACCAACGTCACAGTCAAGAGGCGAAAACAAGATAGCTCTACGCATGCTTATACTGGTATGCATGTCAATGTGCCACAAGTTTATTACTGATGATGAAAAAAGGGTAGGGTGCCTTCAAAATTAAGACGCGATTTGAAAATGATTCTTAAGAGACTTTGGGGGCAATTACTTATATAATTACTAAGCAAATGTTTTGGTGGCGCTACTAACTTTTGTGTCGGATTAGATGCTTTCGTAAAAGGGTATAAGGTACTTTACGGAGAAGAAACCTTCTCCCTCTAATTTGATCTTAGACGTTATCAAGTTCTTCTTTTATTTAAAGGTAAAATGCTGTCCCCCAATTTAAACTTATTGTACACCGTCACCCTAATTCAGAAATGGTTCCTTTCAATCATGTGACAATATTTTTTTTACTTATTTGGTAAATTCTTGCAGAATAACTATTTGGTTTACCTTCAATATTCAATTTTTTTATACAACACATAATGAAATATACTTGTGCACCAAATAAGAGATCTATAAGATTTAGCAGCTTTTTGAAAATAAACTTGGGGCGACTGCTTTCTCCCTTAAAAAGGACATACCAACATACTATTGGACTCAATGCACCTTCTTTCTTACACTGATAATGGATCTATATTACGTGTAGAGAGCGAGGGCATAGGACCTGGCTACCGTCCAGTTCAGTAGTTATAAGACTGAAAACAGGCAGGATGTTTTGTCTTTATGCAAAATATTTACCCACAAGAAGTAGGCTAACATAACCCAACAAAGGCATCATGCAGTGTTCGATCTCAGAATATAATATAGGTCAGACTCCCTGAACCTAAAATTAGAAACTGCTGTGTGTTGAGTTATTCGAGTTTTCAATTTATTTTGTGAAGAGAGATAGTCGTCCACATTTGAAATAAACATAGGGATGAATCCAACAGTCTGAGGAGAAGAACAATGGGAAACCATTTGTGAGGTAAAAGCCTTTAAAACAGCTCTGCACCGAGATTTTAGGTGTCTGAGGGAAAAGGAAGAAAAAAACTTGAAAAGAAAGCCTGAGAATATTGTAAAGAGAATTAAGTCTGACAAACATGTGAGTTGGGATGAAGGGAAGGAAAACATGCCCTCGAGCCCCCGTCTATAAGTCGTCACCTGTAGTGGGACGTACTATTACATCACCAAATTGTTTGTTGCAACAGTACCACTTTTCCGGATCTCCTTACAAAGTTTACTCTTAAAGGGAATAAGCAGTCGCCGAAAACTTTCTTTGACACCCGAACTAACCTTTTCATCCTCCTCTATTCCTGTGCCAAGTATCTTTCATACTGTTCAGAAAATGAAGTTGGCATTCTCAAGGTTGGCGTAGGAGATCTTTGTACATACTAATAATTCAGTTTCAAAATGGTCGCCAAATAATTTAAAAGAGCCATTTATGAATTACTGTTTTATTCTTGGTAGACTGCATTTTCGCTTCTCCTTCTCCGATATAAATGGGCATTTGCTAGGGATGAGACTGTAGTAATTTATACTCAAGGCCAACTCTGCTGGAGACATTTCGTGTGATTTTAAAAAGTCACTTTCTTGTAATTTGTAACACTAACTGTTCGTGCAGTCAGGCTTGGATTGTAAATCAACGGAATGCTGTGCAACGAAGGCTTAGGTTCACAGAAACAAAAAAATCCTCAAAAATGCCAGTGCGGCTACATCCCATATTTTACACATTGGGAGTGAACTTACTTGTTCGACAGGTATATTTAAAGGCTTTTTTTTTTTTTTGAGATACCAGTACATCCTCGTAATGTTATACATCCCCAAACTATCATGCTTCATGTGGGAAGGCTGCACAGACCAAAAGTATCACGATATGATGACTTGTCTTTTATTTACGTTTAAAGTAATAATCAGGGGCGGACTGGTAAGGAAATTCCTACCGGGAAATTTGACCCGTAGGGGGCCCCGACGTACATGATTAAAACTACCAAAATTACAATTAGCATACAATGACAGCCGGCGCCGCCATAGGTAGGTGATTGGAAGAGGGCACTATATATAGAAGATGATGCTTGAAACCCACCCCAGATACAACCAGAAAGACGGTATAAATTGTGCATATTCACATTAGGGGGGGGGGGAAGTTTGAACCTAGAGCGAAACATTCCTTTGTCACCTTGTGCCGGTGGTTTCCTTGGGGATAGGTTTAAAGGGAGGGGGTAACCCTCCCCTTTGAGAAATTTTTGTTCATTTAAGACGGCTTAGACGCAAGATGATGCTATCTTTGACAAACTTACGAATTGATCATATACTGGAAAACTTTCACAATTAAGGAAATACTTACATTTGAGTGACTGTAAAGAATGTTGTCTTAGTAAAGGTGTAACCACTCTTTTCCTTGAAAAATTTTCTTTAAGTAAGGTAGATTTAATGCAAAATGCAGGTATCTTTGTCAAATATACTGTATATGCTACTCATGATATTACGTTGCTCTAAGATTCCCTACTGATGCGAAAGCCTTGCAGTCTTGCAAAGGTCGAAGATGATTTTTTGTCGCTAAAGTGCTTTGGTCAGAATATTGTGTCATTACCCCAATAATGACTATAAGATATGGAGTATGTATATTGTGACGAACGCGCACGAGGGGCTCCTGAATGTTGAGCTAAATGCATTTCCATAAAAAAAAAGTTGTGTTCAGACTTGCTATGAGAAACATCAAATTCCTGACAGAATACATCCGCAAATTAGAGGACGAGTCTCTGTATAGTAATTCGTATAAGGTTTAAATTTTCATAAAATATGTCTTTCCCTGATATTTACTATTTTACATTCTTGCACACGAACAATCAGCGTAATTGTAAAACCCTCAATTACGCATAATTCGAAGATATTTGCGACGGTGTTGATGTAAACAAAGCCATGCGGTGAGGCTGCACGCGAGCGAAGGACGCGAAAATTTTGATACGTTGCTGAAGGATTTGCGAGAATTTTGAAAGTTTGAGAACAACTTGTGATAAAAAATGATTCAAATTCATTCATTTTTCTCTGTCCGAAACACACCTCACAACATCCCCTGCAGAAAGCTACAGCTTAAAATGCTTTTGTGGCTCATTTTCGGGAAGATTTTCGGAAGTCGATTGGGGAAACGTGCCCCCGTGACGGCGCCACTGATGGCAGCTCCCTGGCCTAAAAGTATATTAATTTTGACATAAAAACATTTTCAAACATCTTAAAATCCACCTGCTGTCTTCATTAAAAGATTATGTGATTTCTATACGTTGCCACCTTCTTCAGCTGACATAAATTGTCAAACTCTGATCACTTGCATGGTCTATGATGTTTCTTGATGGCATCAGATCCTTCAGCAATAGGAAAAGCTCAATTTCTTAAAACCAATAAAAGGCGTGAAGAAATACTTGAATTCTTAGTTAAATTGGGTATGATGTCATCAACTGAAATGCCCTCAAGAAGATCTGTTTCGATACCTATTAGCATAAATGCTTCCAGATTTTCCTCGGAGTTTGCTGACATATATTTCACAACTCATATGAGAAAATGAGAGGGTTAACAAATACTCATAGACTTTGGAAAGAGATGTATCGGAAGATACACGGAGTCCATACCTGTACAAAACCAGTTACAGCAGGTCAGACAGTTTCTGCAAGTTTCAAGACTCAGTGCTCTCTGTTAGGTAAGGGCGCGCAAATGCAGAATTTTCTACAACGGCTTTTCTCGAGCATAATCAGCTAGCGGGAAAAAAAAAAACAAAAAAACAAAAAAAAAAACGTGTCTGTAGCTTCACCCTTGTGCGAGTTGTGATTTCATTCTTTGGGCATGTATTTTGGCGCCAAATCGCACTTTTTGGGGTGGATTTCACATTCCGTTCGTCCTGGGAGCCCCGCCAAAGGGCCCCAAAACTATAGGTCACCAAGGTTTTTAGTTAAGCAAGCCCCCAAATCGCTGTATAAACTTATGGTATATGACGAAAGGGGCCCACAAAGTGGTGGGGCCCCGCGGGAAATTTTCCCGTATCCCGGTGGGCCAGCTCGCCGCTGGTAATAATCAATGAGCACTCATGAAAAGTGCACGCGAAGCGCGTCGAACTAAACACCGTATTTTGAAACCAATTTTAATGTTTTCTCCACCGTGCAAAATTATCCACTTTTGAACCAGTCACTGTTCGGAGGGGCAGTTATACCCCCTTCCCGAATCTACCTCCTGGATCAAGTAAATAGCGCTCTGAGTTTCTCACCATAAGAGACTTGTAGGCTACATGTAATAGTGCACTTCTGTTCAACTATTCAGCACTAGACGTACAGTAGGATACAAGGGCTCTGCCCCCAATATTTATGTCTCAGGAAATGGTGGTACATAACCCCGTGTTGACTAGGACTTAAGGAGTATAAAAATTCCCTGGTAATATAATGTTAGTGTTTCGCATCAGTTCTACATGAAATATCGTGGAAGTGATGTTAGCAGGATGAAAGGTTGACCTCCGTGGGTTAAAAGATTATTATCCTTTACTTTTCAAGTGGTTCTGTATTTGTATGTTTGAATTTCCTCGCGGGCCGGATGAACTGGTCTCGCGGCCCTCATACTTGGGTGAAATATAGTGAATTTAAAGGGAAAATGCAGTCACTCCAATCAGGGTTAGTACGCCCCGTCATTCTAGTTCATACTTGGCCTATTTTGATCATGTGGCGATATTTGTGTTAGTGAATTGTGAAAGTCTCGTGCACCCTGTATCTCCTGCATCCCGTATTCTACCAGCACAACAGGAGTAAATTTACTTGTACGATAGATATATTTAAATGCTTTTCTTGGTAAAGATATCAGCAGGGCCTCGTAATGTTACATTGCCCAAACTACCATGCTTCTCGTTTACATTTACTATTCAGGCCCTTTATTTTCTCATGTCTGGAGTAAAACTAGACCACAAAAAGGCTAAAATTACATTTTTTAGAAAAGACTACGACAGCAACAGTTTAGTTTTCACTTTTATTGACATGAAAATTTCAAAACCTAAACTCGAGTAAACCATAGTGAATGAAATCACGTGCCTTTTTAATCCATGTGTCTTGTTTGATTAAAAAACAAGGAGTCGTTACAATAAAGTAGCATGTGGATTGCCCATACTGAGTAGATGATTCCTATCATTTTTTGTGGTGATCAAAGGTGATCTGGGGTCATAACAGGTCAAAACCTTGTAAACATGATATTTTAAGGAGGATAACAGGGATTTCGTTCTTGGCCTATGTATTGTTCGTATTTAGCTTGTATATGGCCATATAGAGTAGGTGAAACTTGTTTTAAGTGGAGGTGAATGGTCATTTTGGGTCACAAGATTTCAAAATGTTTTTACCATATTAACATGATATCTCAAATAGGATAATTGTGAGTGATCTCATGCATGTCATGTGGGTGATTCATATTTGTTACAATATATCTTATGGCAAGGAATCTCTAAGCCCTTTGGTTTTCTGGTTAAGAACTAAAACTAGACTGTGTTGTAGTCTCAACGACTTTAAGGACAGAAGGACAAAACCTCTACTCCTGTTTCAAACATAATTCATCAATAAAAGGGTTCCCTTTCAAGAAATAGTCCAAACCTAAATTAACTTTTGATATGTGTAAAAATTAACGTAAGCATTGTGATGAAGTTTTCGTTTCATTCCCACGTTCTTATCTCGAGATAAAAACAGTCCAAATTTTCACAGCTTTAACCAGACCCGAACTTGTAGCAAGCAGGTGAGATGCCTTGGCTTCCAAGTGGTGACAATGTTTTGCTCTCTTTCGTTTTCCAACCTATTGCAATGATCATGGAATAGATTGGTTCTAGTCCCCCAAAAGGGACTTCATCAAGTTTCACTAGATTGAAATGCCCAGGATGCATACATGATATCAATAGGTCAGAATTTTGTCACGTTAAATGGTTTAAATTTTAAAGAAAAACAAAATATACTGGGCATCAGTGTAAAACCATGATATCACACATGCTTAAGGTAATTTTTGGTAGAAAGTGTGGTGATTTCCGTTGCTACTACCTCAAAAACTATAACTTGTGGATATTGAATAAAAATTGGCTGGGCCTAAGTCAAGAGGTAGGCCTGCTCTCTAAGGGAAGGGGATGGCACTTTTTATGTGACACTACACTCTTTAAGAAATTTTTGACTTTAGGAGACGGCTTGGATAAAAAAATGTTGTTATCTTTGGTAAGGCTTCTTTAAACGTCGAACTGATAGTATGTTTAGGAACTCCCATTATGTA
The DNA here is from genome assembly GCA_009936505.3 of Holothuria glaberrima. Taxonomy (NCBI): domain Eukaryota; kingdom Metazoa; phylum Echinodermata; class Holothuroidea; order Aspidochirotida; family Holothuriidae; genus Holothuria; species Holothuria glaberrima. The sequence goes on along the minus strand of WURT03645891.1, from coordinate 12,575 downwards.
GTGATTTTTTCTGTTTTGGAAGGCCCGGCGGTGTAATTGAAGGGGATGTTGCTTCAGCAGAGGGATGACACCTCTCCCTTGTGAGAAATTTTTCTTGTTTTTATCTTCCCGAGATTTAAAACGGTGTTATCTTTTGGAAAGCTTTGGACTGATAATGTGATTAATTACGGTATGTATTGATTTTTCGGCTGTGGCATGGCCTCTGTGCAATGCTGGTACCCGGTGTAGGCTTCCCCCCTAGCGCTTGCATCAGTGCGGGAACCATAACCGTAGTGTAGGCCTACGAGAAGATGTTCGGTCGAAATGTCGCCAAGACGAGGGTGGATGACACATTTTAGAGACCTTAAAGGATGCATCTAAATATTCTTTACTTTTAGATTTTATGCTTTAGAAGCAAGCTCAGCATTCAAGAAGAAAAGTTTAATTTGATTTATCGGGAAAAAGCGTTCACCCCAGTTTGAATGTGTGTATACTTAAGATATCACGCTATCATGAGTCAATCACTTAGCCAACATTTTGAAAGAAAAAGATACAAAAGGTATAATAAAGTGAATGAAACTTTGCAGTAATATTTTCCAATGTGTCTCACTTATTGTGCTATACTTTAGTGATGTATGGATTGAGTAATCCGTAGAAAAAGAATTTTGAATTGTAGGTGGTAGTACAGAACACAAAGTTTATGAAGGAATTTTGAGTCAATCACTACACAAAAAGAGCAGACAAAATATTATTAACTACCAGATGTGAGAATAACAGAGTTAATGAACAAAGAGAATGTTGTCTTTTTCTATCAAAGGTTTTACTGAAAGCTTCAACAAAGACGTTTTTTTCATTTCTGTTCATTTTTGGTTATTTGTGCAGAGTTTTAGTTCATTTTTATGCCGAAACATGAAAATTTTGCTATGAGTGGTTTTTTGCTTCGAATACGAGAAGGTAAATTCTTGTTTTTGATGTTGTTTGAAGAACGTGTGGTAGGTCATGCTTACGTTGGAATCACATCCCGCCTACACGATTCCAACCCGCCTACACGCTGTACTAGCGTTTAAAACATACTGATCGATTCACGATACTGATCGAATCATGATTATCCGCTATACCAGGGTATCCTATTTAATGATTGGCTTTTGAGGAAAATGTAAAAACATGTTTCTCATTGAGTTTTGAAATTCACTTATAGAGTAACTCCTTGGTTAACCTTGAATATGCATTACTTATGTTATAACATATCAAGACAGATATATAACTTGAAGTGAAAAAACAGCACATTTGTGAAATTTATCTATTGTCTCAAAATAAGTTTGCGGTGACTGCTTATTCCCTTTAAATTAAGTTTCTTTATCAGCTCATCTGAGTTTAGCTAATTATTGAAGGTAATTATCGGCTATTTTATCTTTAGCAAACGTATATACTGGTGCATTTAAGCGATGTATCTTGTAGGAGAAAGATGGTTCATTCGTCAGGAGGAGAACCCCCGCATAAAAATGCATCCACGACTGGTTTCCGGGGTTCTCCCGGGAAAATTTGGGAAGAAATAAAACTCTTTTAAGCAATTTCTCAGGTTTTAGGGGCCTTAAAATCATAATTTGGACAGTGAAATTTTCAGCATTTTAATATTTTTCTTATGGTTGGCCATTTTTTGTCTTGGAAATCTCAGGGGGAAGGGTACCCCTTCCCCCTGCAGGCAACGGCCCTAGATTCGCATTGAATCCTGTGGCTACGTTAACGTTGTGTTACCCAAACGTTGCATTAACGCTGAATGTGTTAGTAATGTGTCAACGTAGACAGAAGTTGACGTTAAGGATTGAAAAGTCTTTGCGTAAGCGAGGTGGCTCAGTAGGCAACTTAGTATCCCTTACCTTCGCTTTGCGGCCGAAAAAGTTGAAAATAAATCTCAGATATAGGCGACATGCCACGTATCAGTAGTGCCAACTCTTACATAATCAAACTAAAGGTAAAATGGTGTTCCCATGCAGGCCCGTAACCAGACAAGGTACTGAAGGGGGGAGAAAAAATATTCATGGGGCTAAATGTGTAAAAATGCATTAAGTTAATGGCAACTTGAAAACTTTCTGGGGGGCGAAAAATTTTCAAGAGGGGCTTTGCCCCCCTTGACTACGGGCCTGAGTGTTCCTAAAGCAACAAAAGTACTGCTGCTCCTTTACTCTTCGGGAATTGCGAGGAAAAATATACCTCTTCTTAAGTTAAGAAAAGCACCAAAATGTTGTCGCCATGTTTCACCCACTACAGATGCGCACAGCGCAACAACTGATCGTCGGAGACCGGCTAAACCCTTTTGGACCTTACTCTTGCTTTCAAATTGATCAAAAGTTTGTCAGTTTGTACAGGGCATGTATTAGACCTTGGTCTTTTCTCTTCGTATAATCTCAGCGGATACAGAACAACAAAACCACATACTTTAACTTCTTGCAAGATCGTTTCAATTGAATTTGGCTACACTGAGTTGCCTAACGTTCGGTTTATGTAATACTTTTTTTTATAGAGTTAGAGTCGTTTTAGCTCTAAAAGGGGCTTGTTGAGTTGGTCCATGAATTTCATGATTTTTTCACACTTGTTGAGATTTACTCACATCTTGATGGTAAATGATCAAACTGAAAGAACTTAAATGGCAATGATAGGGTAATTAATGATTAAAATCATTTATTACAAATTCGTGTCCAGACAGTTTTTACCATTAGGTATAGCAATCATATGCAACCTCTGTCCAGAAAATCTACAATTTCTCACATATTCGGTAACTATAGGAAGTGATACATTGGTAATGATGCTAATTAGAAGCATTGTCATGCAATGATATCCTTCAAACTCGGTACAAAGATAATCGTTATTAACTCTATGAGCCCCTTTAATATGAGTCTGAGCCAAGTAGAATTGTAATTCCTAAACTTGTAAATATTATCAAGTCCACATATTTTCTTGATTTAAATACCCCTTCCATTCAGCGGCGGTTGTTTTTGTTAGGCACAAAACAACCGCTTTTTGACAAAACGTGGATTACCAGGATCGATTTACTTGAGAATATTGCGACGTCTCACGCTGACGCACACTGCAGAAACGTACGCTACGTTCCAAGTTCTTGTGCAGTGCTTTAACATCTTTTCGATAAGCATGCACGATCCAATGTGGGTGTAAATTTAAACGCATGCGTGTTTAGAATCTCCAGTCCCGTGATTTGTTTCATTACGTTATTAAGTATATTTACTAAGGAAGGAGAAATTTTAAGTGAAATTGCATCGCTTCACGCGCGTAATAGTATTCCTTGGCCTATCAATGCACGTATATTTATCTGACAGATGAGTAAAGTTAAGCTCGAGCCTGAACAGACCAAGTAATGTTATCAAATTTGATCAAAGAATAGCTCTGGAACCTATTTTATTTTTCCAGTACCTTTACTCACAAGTAAAATTTGTTTTCTGTGTTATACACTGTTACTAGCATTTACTGATCTGCACGTCACCTTGTGCAATTAGAATGACTTATGTCTGAAGGCATACTTTGATATTAAATATTTCTGTATGTCAATCAAAGTGCTATCACCAATTGTGAATTTTTTTTGCAACAAACCAAAACTGTTTTAAGGTTGTAAGTGTCTACCTTTAAACGGTCCAATTTGAACTGGTATACCGCTTTTAAAGATATTTGTCACTGAATGTTGTGAAGTTTGGAATTCGTCCCAAGTTGAAAGCACTATGTTAAGTCTGAAAGTGATTAGACTTCCCTTTAGCTCCAGGGTACACCTTTTCAAAGAAAACAGACATTGTAATTGAACAAGCTGGTATTTCAAGGCATGTCATAGCAACTGCGTATATGCGTACACCCTTTAAAGGGACTGCAACTCCCCTAGACTGTAAAAACTTGCCATACTAACTTAACTTCAAGGGCCTCCTTCTCCAAAAAAAAAAAAAAAACTGTTACGGTAGCCTGTAATGAGGTGAAATGCTCAAGGCCACATCCAGACATCTCTTTTGGTTTATGCTATGCATTCTGTACAATAGTGAAAACACAAGGCGTCAAAAGTCGCCGAATCAAACTACTGCTAATATGAATGGCGATCAAATTTAGCGCAGTCTCCCATTGAATTTCTGTACATGTTTACAAAAGTATGCATGTTGTGAGTGAAATGCTCTCCTGAAAATACCACGATGCCATTGTGACGTTAAGTACAGTTACATTCACAACTGCTTAAGCCTAATAACACAACTTAAACAGCTTGAAACAATTCAGTTTGCCCTCTATCCCAATTTCTTCACTCCAATATCATTGGATAAACATGCATTCATATGTTTTCTCTGAAAATTTGACCTACATTTAGTTCGAATACTTTGCGAAACTTCTTAGTAGGGTTGTATTTAATACTTATTTTTCATCAATTTTTGAACAAAGAAGAGCAGCAGCTGTTTGTGGTCACCCATGAAGCCCCCATTACTGTACAAGAATCGTTAATAGAGGGTGGGGGACTGAGCAATTTTCCCCAACTGTTTAATGCATGTTTATCCGAAAATTACATTCTAGTCATCACAAGTTTATGGTTCTTACTTTGTTTTTTAACCTTGGTCAATCGGCAATCCCATGCAGGGAACCCATGTGGAATTACGATGGGGCCTATCATGCGCTCAGGTGGGACAACCATTATGGGGAATTGGTGAATATTGCAACTTAATGTATCCAAATGGGGTAAACCTGTGGTATTAACATGTGGCCCACATTGTACAGCCCAATAGATTTTACTTGCACATAGGTTTCATCTGAGGAACGGAAAAATTTATCTGGTCCTGATATGCTCACAAATGACCCATTTTCGCCCTTGCATCAGCGTTCTTGGATTGAAGCCACACTTGGTACAGGGTGATCAATAAGAGCTTCGCATGGTGTCCAAAACAACCAAGCCGGTGGGCGAAAAACTGCAACAATACACTCTAAAAACACTTTGGTCAAATTAACCAATGACTTGGTCAACTATGCACCGAACCAAAATCGGTCAAATAGATTGACTAAAGTATGGTCAAATTTGACCACTTATTGGTCAGATTTTACCATAGTGTGGTCAAATTTGACCATAGTTTAGTCAAAATATTTGACCAATTTTGGTTCGGTGCATAGTTGACCCAGTCATTGGTCAATTTGACCAAAGGGTTTTTAGAGTGTACCTCTAAGGGGTTTTCCTACCCGGAGGAGGTTGTCCCCTGCAGGAATACCAGACTTACTGTAATCAACGAAGTGGTCCTTTTGTGGTTCGGCTGGATTTCAGGTGAAATCCATTCGTTAATCCAAAGCAGTTCTGCCCCGATCGATCTACGACCCCAAACGGGAGACGTAATATGACTTATAGCGCCACCATCCTCTCAGCCGCTAGACCCTGATATCATAGGTCTGTTATGCACGGTCCTTGTTCTAGACCTGCTGAAAATAGGAATAACGCATGATCGAGCAATCATGTACAGTTTAGGATAAACCTTTAAGTTTATAGGCTTCAACCAACGCTCCCTTCTAAATGTCCCTACGGCTAGATACTGGCGTGCAAAACCAAACGTTAACCCCGGACAGGGCTTGCTCTCCGACGTAGCCACCCCTCCCCCATGGGATACTATAACCACGGAATAAACATTAGACATATTTTGTTCAGGAAGTGGTGTAGCCACAAAATTGTGTGTATGTGCGTGTGAGGGGGTTCTGCGGGGCTTCATCATTTTACTGATGAGGGGGCTTTAAATATGGAATTTATATTTATATTTTTCTTGGGGTTAGAGAGGGGTGCGGACAAGAGACATGTTTTCCCCCTTGACTACGCTACTGTATGCGAAGCTCCGTTCTGTACTGGCTGAAAAGAACAGTTACCTCATATGATCAAGTAATCTTACTCAGGGCTAGCAAGGCCAACAAAGTGTGGTCTTGTGCTACAAATCCCTTCGGCTGGATGCTGGTAAGCAAAAGATCAAGTGGTCCATTCCAGATTGTCCCGAACTCTTCAACAAATTTTACCTAAAAGACAAGGTTGCACAGATATCAGCTCGGAAATTCGTCAGTTTACATGATGGTGAACCTACAAATATCCCTAAAAATTCCAATTTTTTTTTTTTTTTTGAAAATTGCCATGTGATTATTAAGTATTACATGTACCTGTAAGTTTATAAATTATGTTGAACAAAATCATATGTTTTCTAATTTCCCAATTTTCTATTGCATCTCTCTTTATACCATGTTGGTTCACATTGCCACTTTTCGATGCCTCTGCCTCGCCCCGCCCCAGGCATGGGCGTGTGTGGTAAAAAAAGTTATTCAGTAATTAATAAAAAACAAATTAACATGGAAAAACTGCGTTTTCAATGAAAAATGCTGCCGTCCTTACCACAGCCTGTGAAGCTTACTGTACAACCTGCGTAGATTGCTATACGGTCCCTGCCTGAATCAGTGAGATAATATTAACGTTGTATACTTATGCGAGCTAAAACTGTTTTTATCAGCCCAGGTGCGAAGGATGGTCTGAGCCTGGGTGGGTGCGACATTTAAGAAGATGGAACTCGATTAAAAAAGGCCTGCACAAGCGTATGTATAGGAGGCAGAACAATGTCATCTCAGTCATTCCCCAAGTCTGCGTAAATTGCACCTTTTTTATGCGTCCTAGGGTTTGTTTACAGGAGCGGCATCCTTCCTTTTTCACGACATAAATGTGCCGTCCTGGGAGATTCCCCCCTCCTCTTTGAGAAATTGTTGTTGATTTAAGATTGCTTAGATGCAAAATGGCGCCATCTTTGGGAAATTTTTCTAATTGATTATGCATGGCTGGAAAATGTCCATAATTTAGTGAATTCAAATTTTTGGTTAGGTGAAAGAGAGTATATTGTCTAAAAGAACGATGCGTTGTCAACAAAAAGCCCCTACTACTTTAAAAATGGTCATCAGACGGAGTGTAAGCAGTGATGAATGCGCAAAGCGCGCCGAAATTGTCCATTAAAAATATTCCCATGACAAAACCTACATTCAGGCTCTGTATCGAGACAAACCTACCTGCCACATAAAAAGCCAGTCCTTTACCTGGTAATTCGTAAACAGCTTTCAATTTTTCTGCTGTGCTTCTCCAAAAAGTGCTAGCGGAAGATATTGGTAATAAGAACAACACTGAAGTAAGGTTTAAAGCGCGCGGAGCGCGCGAAAATTTTAAAAGTTTGCGAAGGATTTGCAAACATTTTGATAGTTTGAGAACCATTCCTAATTTAGAAAAACATTACAATAGATGCAACACGGTCGAAAACACACCTTAACCTACCCCTACAGAAATTTATAGCTTAAACGCCTTTTTGAGGTCATTTTTAAATATTTTCAGAATTTTATTCAGAAGTCGATGGGGGGCACGCCATGCCCCATGCCGGCGCCACTAATTGATAGTATCATTGTTTTTGTCCTCAAACTGGAGAAGTTCCCATCCATCTCATGTCTGATTCTAGAAAGTAACGAACTTTCTAACAATCAGAAAATGCACATATTTGATTGATTTTTGAATAGCGAAAACTTACAAGAAGCCTCCAAATGTCTACCATTAATATTAGTCTGTATATTGTCCATGTGTTCCGCCTGAAAACATTTCACTGCCAAATTTGACAGTGGGACTGTAATCTATAGTGCTAGAAAATACTGACAATTCCCCATCAAGGTATACTTACGGAGCCTGGGAATGGCGATTTCCGGCGATCTAATGGTTATTAACCCCAAAATATTCTGGCACGGTCCGCATCATCTAGTGGTGGCGCTACGCTTAGATAGTCTTCCCAAAATTCTCAGCCCCTCTAGTCTGAAATCCTGGGTGTGCCGCTGCATGTGACGTCAGACGTGCACCACCTAACCTTAATTTATATGTTCATATCGACAATTAAAGGGGCTTATTGAGTTGGTTCACAGAATTCATGATTTTTTTCACACCTGTTGAGATTTACTCACATCTTGATGGTAAATGATCAAACTAAGAGATTCTGCATATCTGACTCACAACTGAAATGGCAATGAAAGGGTAATTAATGATTAAAATCATTTATTACAACTTTGTGACCAGACACCTTTATGTAGTAATCACATGCAATCCCTTTCCACGAAAACAGTACAACTTCTCACAATTCCAGACTCTGTAGAAAGTGAAACATGAGAAATGAGGCTAATTAGAAGCATTATCATGTAATTATTTCCTTCAAACTCGTCACAAAAATAATCGATGTCAACTCAATGAGCCCCTTTAAATTCAAAAAAGCTTGCAGCAACGTCGCAGCTGAAGGGTGCACAATCCTTACAAAACGCCCAATGCCATGGGGCGACATCCAGTCACTCCCAGTACAAGAATAAGACATTCGTGTCGCGGCTGCGTATATGAAAGCTGTCAGATAAATTTATATCTGTCGACTTGTATGCTTCCTCTTTTATGCACAATACTAGTGTGTTGGGTCGACACGGCGGTCAGGGAGTAACATGGTAGTCTTGTTGAGCTTGTTTTCTCCTAATGTTTTTGAGAAGCTTTTTGTCTCATTTTGAGCGGAACTCCGACTAGTGCGGGGAGGTGCTTCCACACCTCCGCACCCTCCAGCCTACACCCCTGCAGCCTATTCCACGGGGAACTTCTATCACTAACACATGTTACTGTTCCATCAATTTCTGCATAATTGTTCAATCCTCAAGTTTTTACTAGACCTATTATCAGCTCCCTGCTATCTAGCTTTTACGATGTAAGCTATGAAATAGTTATACTTTCCTAACTGAAAATACAGTCTTCTTCCTAGAGCAGAGGTTTGCTTTCCATATTACGTGTCAATGTTTGACCTTCCGTATGAGGGGGTCAATTTTCGCGTGCTTTTGACAAAATTAAGATAAATTTTCTAGACAGACTGAAAGTCCCCATTGACAAATTAAATCCGGGGGGTTTCAAATACAACGCAATAATAATAATAATCCAAACCAGGTTATTCCCCGAATCCAGCTGGATAGATTATCGGAAGCGGCCTACAAACTGACAAAGCCATGTACTGGGTAGCTCAGTAGTTTGTGAAGTCTGGAAGGTGGATATGTTTGTTTTTCCTCAAGTATTTTTACCACTCGTTTAAGTGCAACCACAGTCTACGCAACTTGAAACAAAATAATATAATGGCACAAACTGACTTGCATTCTTCCGTACGGTCGACTATGGATGATGGATGATATGCGTGAAAGGCAAGTACGTCTCTTTAGGTGCTCACGGTGGCCCAAGTGGGACTATTGGTCTGGTTTAGGGAGGGGTTTCTCTGAATTGCTCTTTCGTGGATCTAATCATGCTTATCTGTGACAGATGGAATAAAAACTTTGTCAACCAAATTTGGAGGAAAGGTTGACTGCACGACCCCCCCCCCCTGTAGCTATAGGTTCAATAGCACGCTGGAAGAATTGGAAAAATGTGTGCGAGCGCTTTTTCCCCTCTGTTTTAAGTCATGGGGACGGGTGTTAAGTTGCTATTATTTAGTATAGGGTAAAGCTATATTATCCTGGTGTCAGGTGGACAAAGGTGTTGACCTAGACTGTTAATCGACTGTGTTCGTCAACCTGTATTTAATTGTTCAAGGTGTAACCATTTGGTCCTGTTGAGGTCATCCGAAAGAAAATTTTATCGCTGTACCAGGGACATAGTTTCGTTCCTACGGTACACACATCAGAGCAGGCAAAGAAAACTTCCCTGATCTGGTCAAGGATAAGTGTACGGTCAAGGGGTTCTAGGTCGCCATTGTACGGACAGTAACCATGCAATTCTGATATAACAGTATTTTCCACTTTTACTGACTAAGCCTTAAAGCTGATGATTTTCCTAAATACTGCTATACAGCTTCAATATGGAAGATGCAGCTTTGATCATTGAAATAGTACTTCCCTTCCCTTGGTGCTCAGCATAAGCAATGGAGAAGGGAAAACAAGCCAGTGAGCCACAACTGGAAAAAGGCCGTGGCCGGCCCGACTTAAACAATTTGGTTATAACCTGAGCCGTAAAACCTCATCTAACAAACAAATTCCATTGAAGTCTCTCGTCAGGGGCGAACGTTGTTTCGGACCCCCGACCGGAGTCTAAGAGGAGGGGTATTCTTCTCCTTTTCAGAAGTTTTTTTTTAATATTTGAGGGTACTTAGATGCAAATTAGTGCGAAATATTTCGTAATCTTTGAGGGAAATAACTGCACAATTTTGACAGTTTTATTGAGATAGTAAATGAAGGAATTTTCGACATTAAACTGTGAAGGGGAGCATACTTTTGCCACCACATTTTTGACAGTGGGCTTTAGCCTCCCCCGACATTCTACGCCTATTGGTAATTACCTGTTGTGGCAAAAAACTTGATCCGCGTAGTGGAGAAACAGTCTTACCACTCTTTCACTAAGGAGCTGAAGTGACAGATTGCTTTTAACCAGAGAACTAACGGGGCAGGTATTTCAAAGAGATCGTCGTTTTAGACACTTTTGCTTTGTGAACTTTCTCAGGATAAAAATTTGGCTGCCGCATGGTCATACCGGCAATACAGGGCGCTTGATCAGCCTGGCTGGCTTTTAGGACCCGAATTGCCCCAAACTGAGCTGAACCAAACGAAACTCAGTGACCCACCCCAACTTACCTCACTCACTGCCAATTAGTGTGACCTTATAACAACAGAACAAAACTCGATTCTATCATGAAACTCATAAAATGGCCATGATATGTTACGGTGGTTGCGTCATTCTTTGACCGAAAGGGACAGGAGAGCAGTTAGTACAGGACCTGCAGAGAAGGCAGATCGATATGGGGACCAATATTCAAGGGATATTAGCCTAATGACGGTTGCATACAATGTTGAGGCTCACTCCTTGCATCCTTACCTTTGTCTCAGTTTCCCGTCTCGTTGACTCACTTGCCTTTCGATAGACAGGGTGAGGTTCGGGCTTTTTCGACATGAGCCACCCCTGATATGTAAAGATGAATGTAAAAAGACATGTACGACTGGTGAAGAGATGCGGCGGGTATATTATAATTGTTTGATGGTGATCTTATCCTTTTTGGTCGTAATGTGGCAAAAGTTATGAAAATTGTAGAAAGGGAGCACGATGTCCTTCGTTCAGGACTAACGCCACTCTCCTAGCTGGTCTGTACGGCAAGAAAGTAACCGGGCGTATGGTGAACACCACGTGGTAGGTTTTGTCCCAGATATTTGTGGGGGAACTTTAAGTGTTAAAAGTCAGGGCCTGGGTAGATATATCAGAAATTTAAGATACCATGATTTATGTCTTGTGAAAATTTCCGTTAATCTCTCGAAAAATTGATAAAATAACGTATAACTTGTCACGTTGAATGCACACTGTACGTATGAAGACATAGAAATCATGTTTTTTTTTTTTGGCCTTACAGGTCAGCTGCATTTTCTTCGCCTCGCTCGTTAAATGCACAATATTTTGTCAGCGTTCTTCCTTTCCGCAATTGTCATGGATTAAAGCACCGACATATTTACTGATGTTGTGGAAGTACGTGATCATCATTCAAAGTTTTATGGTGATCATGAAATAGCGTCGATGTGCGTCTAAATTAACACAAAATGTACCTTTAAAATATTTGTCGATCATCAAGTACTGTTTCCAAAACATGCGTTTCATGTCACGTGATCCCTATGTCAGGCCAACCCACCGTAAATTGATAAAAGTGCTATGCCACATGTCTATAATATGTCATTGTGTGGTGTACGAAAATGACCTTATTTACTACTTTCCCTACGATAGTTTGCACAGTAGTCGTCATAAGAAACCACGTCAAGGGGCTACTTATCATCATATTGAAACTTCAGTTTTCAACCCCCACCCCTACAACAAACTCTCTCTTCAAAAAGTAGCACTGATCCTTCCCAGGCCACGTATCCCTTAATCATAGTTGCTCTCACGGGAGTCATACGGTAACGTTGCCTAAGTTAAAAGTTAACCACCTGCTACATAATACAATCGGATAACCAGTGAAATGATATGAATTTCTCCATCTGTTGGCATCTCTAAATTTTTCGGTGAAATTGAACAGTTTCACGTTGGCTGCAATACTTTATGCAATATGACAAAGCTCAAATAGGATGCGTGTTGGCTGTCCAAAAAGGACATTGTCTGTATTTTGAGAGAGCGCCATACATTGGAGTGGAGCTATTCGCCTACAGAGTCCGTACTGCAAGCTACTGCTTGAAATTGACTATTTCGGCACAATTGTCTATTCTTTTGGCCTTTAGAGTACAATACGGTGTTGCAATTTTTTCGGTCTCATATCAGATCTTGCCGGACAAGAAAAACTACGCTTTTTGTCTTTAGGACAAATACAACTGTTTTTTGTTTCAGTCTTTCTAGGACAAATGAAGTAGACTGTTTTGATCCGGTGGTAATTTGTGGTCTGCTAACAGATCAACTCTGCCGGAGGGAAGATTACTTTTTTTCGTCTAGAATATTTGTGTTTTAGTGGCCTGCTCTCCCCTTTCAATTGAAGTATCCATTTTTGGTTTCGATGAAAGAGAAACCTATGCGGTCATGCTGGCGTGTGTATGTATGTATGTATGTATGTATGTAT
>WURT03645880.1:0-15742 GCA_009936505.3 Holothuria glaberrima | reverse complement strand
TGATAGATAACATTTTTAAGCTGAAAAGAAAAGTCATCTTTATGGGACATGTAGTCTGGTCTTATATTTTGGTTCTTAAACATGAAGTAACAGTCTGGAAATTATTCTTTATTTTTGTATGATTTTCTGCAGCACTAATTTTGAGGAACATTATGAAAAAGCTTGCATGTATTTATTTTTCTCTAATTCATTGATATTGAGTGCATTGTTCTTAAGTTCACCAGGGTGTTGCTTTTCAATAGGATGACTGTATTGTTTCATCAATGGTTGTTGCATTTATTTTTCCTTCAGGAGGAGGAGAAACCACGGCGTTCTGGTGGAGAGGTAGAGCATACATCAGGAAAGAAACGAAAAACAAGAGGGGATGAATTATGAGTACCCAAGAGAGACGGAACAAAGAGTAGTGATGCCTGGAATGCTGCTGTCATTTAGATGAATCTCATTCTCTTGTGCTGTCCGTCTTTTGTGACAGGGGATGCCTTTTACCAGTAGTTGGTCTGCAAGGAAACCTTGAGCTACAGAAGGCCTGTCCTGAAATGAAAGAAAAGTATTCTCTTGACTGACAGACTCCCAGAGATTGTGATGAAACTGAAAGCAGATAAAGATATGGGATGCTGTTTGGTTTGGAAAAGGGGAAAGGAAGTCTTGCAATATCAGTAGGCCACACTTCAATCAAAGAGGCCTTGAAAAGTAGTAACACTTTGTTCTTTAAATGTTTTTCATTTTCAAGAATGTGCTTGAAATGAATTTGTAATTATAGCAGCAGAAACTGTTAATCATGTAAAATCATGAACTGTTACAGAATTCTCTCAAGTGTAAAAGAAAACACCTTACGCTATTTGCATTTAATATTTTGATCTATCTCTTATCAAATCTAGTGAATGATGTGATTTTCATAAAATCGATGAAAAAGGCTTCATTGAATTTTATGAAAATGCATGACAAATACATTTGTAGCAGATAGACCAGTAAAGCAAAATTTGATGCAATATTTCATTAACATACACTTAGACATGACATTGTAAGGGTGCTTCTTCCCCAGTGAATGTGCAACATTCAATGTCCTAGAGAACTGGCACAAAAAACAGGGAAAGGTGTTTGAAAACTCAGTCTATAGCAGCAAGAAGCATTTAAAATCTACTTCCTATCCTAAATTGGGAGATTTTGCTTTCTTTCAAAATGTCAACGTTCCTCTCAGTTTATCAAACATAGAATGCATACCTAATGAATGAATTTGTTCAAGTATTTCCCACCACCACGCAAGTTTGTTCAGGGAATTACAGCTAAATTAAAGAGTGTTACATGTAAACCATGCACAAATATGGCTCACAATTGTGTAGATGACTTCATCCTAGAATGAATGAATGAAGCTCTATGGGATGTTGAGCAAACAATGTTTGGCAGCTCCATGATGCAGTTGTAAGTTGCTGTTCACAGTTACATGACGAAGTTGTATGGTGCTTTTGGCAGTTACATGCTGGAACTGTATGATGCTGTTAGCAGTTACATGATGGTGTATGGTGCTGTTAGTAGTTAAATGATGGGGTTGTATAGTGCTGTTGTTAGTTACATGATGGAGTTATGGTGATGTCGGCAGTTACATGATGAGACTATTATGCTGTTAGGCTGTCACATAATACTGCTTTGTCATACTTTTGACAGTTACATTGTGCAGTTACATGATGCTCTTTGCAGTTACAGTATGCAGTAATATGATGCTGAAAGATTCTTCGCAAATATTAGGAAGGGTGCTTTTTTTCAGTATTATGTCTGGAAATTTAATTTTAAGTTGGGGTACAGGTATACTGTCAAATTAGAAATGTTCACAATTGTAAACCATTATTTCGGAGGAATCCTTTGATGAAAATCATATTTATTATAGCCTCAGTGACCTTAAAGTGTTCTGTATTGTTCTTATAAGAGACATGGCTGCTGTTGCTCCTCATTTTCAGTTTACCCCTGTTAACCTCCTGTCTAGCCTTTTTACTGTGCTCCCTACACTAGTGGTTTTATATTTCATGTTTTATTTATTTTTTTTTGTCTTTAAAGTGGAAAGTCACTTTTGTGAAAAATGCAAATACATGTAAGTTGCAATCTATTTTCTGTGTCACCTGTTAATTTTTTCTCTTTGTATGTTGTAGTCTTTTATTTTAGATGTAGGGAAAGGGGTTTCAGTCTTGAGAAATTATTAAAGTCCAAAATGGCAAACACCTGAAAAACATAAAAACTTAACATCTTTCTCTGTTATATCCAAAAATATAATAATCTTATTTGCAGTGTAAGTGTTTCGATGCCAGGTATTTATTTGAACATGATGAAACCAACCTGCTCAACAGCTACATGGTTTAGTGTATAGTGTATGAAATTAAAGATAACATGATGTGTTTTAAGGGAAAGGATAGAAACTCATCTTTGACCCCACAGGTGAACGTTTTCTGGGATGGATGTGAACGACATGGGTACAAATTTTTTCATGTTTATGTGTTTGGGTTTTTCTTCAAATGATGGAAATACTTAAAGGGCATAGGCAGTCACCCCAAACTTATTTTGAAACAATAGCTTATTTCTTCTCTTCCAAGTATCTGCCATGCTATTTCAGGGCTTGCATATTCAAAGTAAACCAAGGAGTAACTCCTAGTGAATTTCACAACTCAGTGGGAAAATATTGTCACATGATTCTTAAGAGCCAATCATGAAATAGGGTAGACTTCTACACTAATCAAAGTTGGGGTGACTGCATTTTCCCTGTAATAGTGAATGGTTCTCTTACACTACCAATGCAGGGCTGCCAACCCTCACCTATTGAGTGTGAGACACACATTTCCAAGTTTTTTTCATGCTTATACGAGACCGACTGCATGGTCAAGTGGTTAGAGCATCTGATTTGCAGCTGGAAGGTCGGGGATTCGAATCCTGGCCGGGTCATACCAAAGACTTTAAAAATGGAACTTACTGCCATTGTGCTTGGTGTTCAGCATAAGCAATGGAGTAGGGAAAACAAGCCACTGAGCCACAACTGGAAAAAAGACTGTGGACGGCCCGACTTGAACTAAATGCTTACAAACTGAGCCGTAAACAGTGGCATACGCAGAGGTGGGGGGGCCATTGGGCCATGCCCCACTCACGGATGCCAATTTTTTTTTTTTTTTTTTAGATCCTAAAAATACGTAATTTTGTAACACAAATTTTACTTCAAAAGGTAGCATATGTGGCACCTAATTTTCCAAAAATTTTCGAAGGTACAATCAGATTTCTCATACTGGGTTAAAACAGGGCGGGACTAAGCGTGTGGGGGGGGGGGGACGGGGCACGCAGTTGTGTGTGGGCCCTATAGTACAGCTTAGGAACACTTGACACAGTACCGGAACACCCAAGGTATATATTATTCTCAAACGGACTGTTCTTTTTATACAAACACATTTTTATTCATGCCAGCGTGACCGGATGGATTCCTCTCTGCGAGGATGAAATTTTTGGATACTCTTAATGCGGGGGGGGGGGCGGGGCACGTGCCCCTGTTGCCCCGCCCTTAATCCGCTAGTGGGTTAAACTATGGCTTGTGCAATTTTGTTGACTGGGCCACATTGTGCCTCAGACTGCGATTTGCATCCAATGGAACAGAGGGTGTCGGGCGGGGGTCCTAAACTACTTTAAGCTGAAGGGCAACCGGCAACTGTTTAGATCCAAATGGAGACAACTGACAGATGCTGTAATTTGCAAACTTGAAATTTTCAATAAGAACCAGGAAAGGTGCGTCAGGATTTGAAGATGGACCTCATTCGTGTGGCGGAAAGAGCCCCGAAGATGGGTCTTGTGTGGGGGTCTGGGGCCTCCCCGAGAAAATTGACAAAAGAAGCCTTTATATGTAATTGCCTAGGTTCTGAGGGTGATTCGTAATAAGGACAAATGACCGTTTTGGCATCTTCACCCGAAATAAACGCAAAATAGCGAAATTTCTGAGTCTTTTATATTTTGTTTCAAGTGTCCGTAAAACAAGGGAGTTCGGGCTAGTTGAGCGTTCACCTACATGGATACGCTCCTTAACCGTTCCTCATTGTAACGATAACTTAATTCGGTTTGCTACACTGTGCCATCAACATCCTACGTTAGCCCTAGTGACTAGTGTAGCGAAGCCATCTACACTGAAGGCTCCCTAATCTCACCGCAGGCAGTAACAATTTTCCATACTAAGTTTACTTTAAGCACCTCCTCGAATTTAAACCAAACCACATGTTCGGTACATCTCCGAGACAGAGCCACAGAAGCCTGCACTGTGATTAAATTGCTCGAATCAATGTCGTCAAACAAGTGTGGGAGCAGAACTGACTGTACAAGTCATTGTTGACAAACCAGAGTGGAGCTGTATTAACAAAACATAACATAACAAGGTTAAGGGCAAAGAAGGGCAAAAGCCCCATAAGATGCCCTGTGAAAGTCAGACCCCAAACAAAACCCAAACCAAACCTAATACCCAGCAAAACCCACGTACCACAGTCAGATTCTGCCACAGTCACAATAAAACTTGTCAATGTTTATCTTGAAGCAATTGACTGAAGTCGAATTAACAACTCACTCAGGCAGACTGTTCCACTCATTGACAACTCTATGAGAGAAGCTGAACTTTCTGATGTCAAGCCTAGAGAAATGCTTTACCAGCTTCATACAATGGCCTCGAACACGGGAGTTAGCACAAACCTCATATCCCCAATTATCCTTCTATCTCTAGAGTGGTAAGTCCCAGACTTTTGAGCCTATCATAATAAGAGAGATTACGCACTTCGGGAATAAGCCGAGTGGCTCTCCTCTGAACTTGTCCTTTTCATAGAAAGGATTCCAAGCCTGAACAGCATAAGTAAGATGTGGCCTAATCAACTGCTTATATAAATTCAACACAATATCTTTACTAAAATTACTGAAAATCCTCTTGATCAATCTAAGCACCCTATTCCCTAGCAGCAGCAGGTGCACAGTGCCCAGAAGGCTTCAGATCACTTGTAATGACAACACCAAGGTCTTTTTCTGAGGTCACATTACTCAAAATACTATTAACATTCTTCTTCGAAATAGTTTAAATTTAACGTTTGAGGACAGAAGGCCAATTGGCTCATCGAGGTGACCCTATACCATGAGTGAGCGTGGATGAACACCAGCGAGATTCGCCTTCTCTTTTCGAATAGTGCTCAGAGGTTAACGGTAGGCGTGTACAAATCGCTTCCAATCCTGCTCCCGGGACCGCTATTTGACGTCCCTGTCAGACGGACGTGAGTATCTACCCAGTCTTTAGCCACTTTCCCAAAGGCTGGGAGGGGTAGAGGTTCCGTCCGCTTGCTCAGTATCACTGCTCGACAGCTGAACCGAACAAAGTGCACAACTTTCTGAATCGGACAACTTCCTGAACGGGACAATCAGATACCCAACAAAATTTACCACTCTAAACCCCCTCAGCATCACTGTGAACAGCTTTTCTGAACAAGTAAATTTTTTTCCACAGAAAATTTCCAAGTGGTTCCACCGGGGTTTGACCCGGGGACCTTGTCCATTTCGAATTCATAACCAAGTGTGTAGGAGAGTAATCAATGTCTAAACATATCCTCTGTATCCTTGTGCTGATGCGCATGGTGTTATTATCAGTTTAATCATGTATAACACTTGACGTACCGCCCGGCGCTGTAGCTAGTAAGTGGCTCTAGCCAAGATCCCAAATTTTATAAACTGGAGCTTCTGGGTATAGTGGCACTTTAGGGAGTGGGTACCATTGTACACAACGGGACTCCACCCACAACACTTCAAGAGACCTCTCATTTTCACCTGTGGTTGTAAGGCAACAGTTAATTGGGACATAGTATTTTCATGTAAATGATTTATTTAGTAACCGCGGACATTTTTGCTCTGTCTTATTTTTCTTTCAATTTTGTGCTTTTTGACGTAACAGTATTAGTTGCCCACCATGCCCTGTAGGAAATATTTTTTCAAATCATTTCCCGTTTTTACATATTTTTTAAATCATCATATCTCCAAATAATGAGTGTTTAAAAGCAAGCCTACAGGGCATGGGAAGTGCCATTCCCTGCAATCTGTGAGGTGTTTTTTGGCAAAATTTTCTTGGTAGGCTATTCGCCAACTGATGATGAAGATCCGCTTAGATATGTCAGATGACTCTGATAATAGTGTAAATGATCTCACCACAGATTGTTCCTCAGTGTTGGTAGCCCTGCTAGTGTTGTCATTAGGGTGACCACTTCCAGATCAAAAAAGCGCACATTTCCGTCTTCAGCCATGTCAGGTCACCACCCCACACTAGTATTACATGCCCACCAGGCAACACATCATAAGCTTGCGCTAATCAAACTGACGGCGCATGCAGGATTATAATATGGTCCTTTGAGAATGAAACTGGTGAGTACCTCTCGTATTTTGAGATGCAAAATGTCATCATTTAGAGTCAGCAGATGTTTTGCTAAAAAATATGAAATCCATCACTTTCATAGTCAACGTAGCCTAAGTTACACTGGAATTGGCCTCGGCTATAACTTGCCAACTGACGTGGACTTTCCGTGTCATTGTATAATTGCATTGATCGAAGACCTTCGATCGTCACAGATTTCATCTATATGCCACTGAATTTTATTTCCGTCACAATTTGTTTTACCTTTATAACAAATGTAAATGAAAGAAAGAGAGCATGTTGCTTTGGCAATTTTTGCCCACAAAAGCAGATATTTGGGCCTGTTTTAGTACCTTACAAGTGGCTACTTCTGTACTTGTGAAAATACAATGATTTTAGAAACGAACGGTAACTTTTTACGGCAATTAGTTGCACAAAACCTATCCTAAAGGCGTTTTTTTTTTTCATTGAGAGTTAATATCCATTGCCTGGAAGTGTCACTTCCAGCCGTCTAGGATGTAGTTGTGGCAAAACTTTTTCGGGTACACTCCACCTTATAAATCGTGGTGGGCAGTGGCGCCGAATTTGTTCACTCTGCTGTAGCGAGCTTAATAGATGTTTTAATACCCTTGGACTTGGCGGTGTTGGGCTATTGGCACACTTGCTTGGTAGCTAACTTCAAAATTATGTACGTGCTACCCTCGTTTTGTGTACCGTCTCACTAACTCAAGCGTTTCCACTTCAATATACTGTTTAAAGGGATTTTATACCTTCGCTCATTTTTCGCAAATACCTGGAGTGTTTTAGTGTAAGTAGTAACAAGTCGTACAGACTGTATACCCTCTAAAAATTATGTTATTGTGTTTTCAACGACTGTTTTGTGGAAAAACTTTATGGATTTCCGGAAGATGTGTCCGAAATAAGGCAAATTAAAGTATTCTTATTTGGAAACATTGAATAGACCTTCACCATAACTCTTCATTACGTAATGTAGGTTACAGGATTACCCTGCTGATGATCGCTTGCAGGAGGTTGCTATTATTTTGCGTACCATACCGGAGTACTGATACAGTCAAGGTCATACGGGTTGTATTTGTTGTTACAGGAAGTTCCGCCCACTTTTATTCTTTTATCTATGTTGCATCAATTACGCTTAGGCCTTGGCCGTTTTGTTGCGAAGAGAGTGATCTTTCGCCAACCTTCACATGTAACTCGCAGCCTTGTTACTTCTGCAGCATTGAACCATCAGGAGAGCAGAAAAATGAGACTTGTTCAGTTCGTCCATAATAAAGAGCACAGAGTTGGAGTGGAGCAAGGAAATGGTGACATCATTGATCTTAATGTAGATCCAACATTCCCGAAGGATATGGTTAGCTTTCTGAAAGGAGGCGACACCTTACTTGCGAAAGCAAAGGAGTAAGTAGGGCCTAGGCCTATACCTAATTTAGGCTGGTACTATACTTTAGCTCAGCCAATTTATGGAAGGGCCTAGCCTATGCCCAGGGTACTGCTATTGTTATGCTACAGTGTATCAATGCACGTAGCCTACTAGCCTAGGCCTGTTCTGACAGAAAAGCAGAGCCTGGGGTTGTGCCCCGTAAATACTGCATAGGCCCAGAGCCAAGGACCCTCACTTGGGTTTTTCATGTGATGTCAGGTGTCCTCCATTGCTGTCTTCCCACAGCTCATGCTTGTATGATTGAGGTACAGGTGCACAACAATAACCTACCCTAGGCCTAGGCTAGCCCTTGAACAGTGTTGTGTTTCTGTTACACTACTCCATCACAGCCCTTGTGCACTGCGTACAAATTTTTCACATCTCCCGGCCATAATGTCCGGGGACCTCTCACGCCCTCAAAAGAATATTTTTTCACCAAACCTTGTTTATCAACTCACTTTTGCAGGTTACATCTGCAGATAATAGTCTTACCCTGTCAAACTTTCTCCAAAAATGCGATTTTAAGCCAAATTTAGGCTATATATTGTGGTCAACGGCAAAGCATGTTCATAGCCAGATATCTCATGGTCGACTTGGTTCTTACGCATACATATTATATACGTCAACGATGCTTTTGGAAGTACGTTAATCTATTGCATTTCACATATATATTAGTACATGTACATGTGTCCCATATAGCCAACGCTCATTAAAGAGTGATGACAGTTGCCAGGAAGATTTCCTTATGTTTGTCATGAACAAGCTTGGAAATCTACTAGACGACTGACGTCATGCTACTGTATGTATATTAAAGCGTTGTACACTGTGATATTGTCATGCTGTCCAATACAAATCATCAAATAAATGATTTTTCCATTTTTTTCTTGCAGACTTGCTGCAGCAGCAAAGAGTGTGCATCCAAAGGACAGTATTAAGCTAATATCTCCCATTACAAATCCTGAAAAAGTTCTCTGTATTGGTATGAACTACGTAGATCACTGTGAAGAACAGAACCAACCTGTGCCTAAGGAACCGGTTGTCTTCAACAAGTTTGCCAGCTGTATTGTAGGACCAACAGATGATGTCATATACCCTGATGAGACAGAACAGTTAGATTGGGAAGTGGAGCTTGTGATTGTCATTGGTAAATCAGGAAAAAACATTAAGGTACAGCATTGTAATTGTAACAATATACGTAAAGGAAACCTACAGCCCCCCCCCCCCCAATTGGTATTAGTGTACCCCATCATCTTAATTCAGGAATGGCTCCTATCAGTCATGTGACAATATTTGGTTACTTATCTGTTTAATTCATGCAAAATAATTTTCTTGGTTTACCTTCACTATTCAATGTTTTTTACGGAAACAAAATGAGAGGTACTTGTGAGCGAAGTAAGACGAGACTTGTAAGATTTAGCAGATTTTTGAAAATATGTGTAGGGAGATTGCTTTCTCCCTTTAACAAGGTGGAAGAATTTTGAAAGTCATCATGGTTTAAAAGCTAGTTGTTCACTGTGCATAGTATTTTATTTTGCAACTCATGAAGCTAGATTGTTGTGAGAAAATGTTGAGTAGAACTTGTTAAAATTTTTACATTTTCTGTGCCATTCACTATCCCATATTGATGGTTGGAGTGTTTGAGAACCTTCGGTTAATGACAAGGCACAATCACTGATATCTGATTGGTTCAAATGCAGACACCAGAGTCCAGTCAGAAAGCCGAGGCATACTTAATATTACCAACTGTGGCCAATGCAGCATAAAACTGACTCTAATGCCATTAGCCATAGTTGTAGGGACATATACACATAAACACATATACACATTTGGCCACTATAACAGTAAAGTTGAATCACTACTTAAAAATGTAATAAATGTGCAGTAGTTGGGCTTTAGAGAGCTCTATGTCAGAATGACTCCTTGGTTTACTGTTAATTTAAATAGTTATGCCATAATACATCATGAAAGATACTTATAATGGGAAAAAGAGGGGATAAATAAGATATTTAGCTATCTGTTTGAAACATCTGTTTGAAACAAAATTAGGGAAACTGTTTATTCCCTTTAAGGGCTAGTTACTTGCTGAAAAAGAGGGCTTCTTATTTGAATGATTACCTTTGTTCATCCTATGTTTTGTTTCATTTGTTTTTAACAGGAGGAAGATGCCATGCGTCACATATTTGGTTACACAGTAGCTCATGATGTCAGTGCTAGAGACTGGCAGATGCTTCGTAATGGCAAGCAATGGCTTCTGGGAAAAGCTATGGATACATTTTGTCCTCTGGGGCCTACCATAGTTACAACAGATTCATTATCAGGTATGTTATGATTAAGCAAGAGAAAGGAAGAAGAAAAACAATACAAGTCAAGAGTCTTATGGTATAATGGCATGTCATGTAATTGCCTGCCTGGAGTACATGCATCACTCCTGCTCGTATATTGGCTGCCCTTGTAATACCAACGTCTGCGAACTCCTGCAAAAATTTGATCTGTATAAAGATGTAGGAGCACAGATCACAAATATGCAATGAAAAATTGACTGAAGCAAGTCTGATTGCTATGCATTTCTCATGAGTAATGTCAATGGGGTTTTAGGATGTGAATTTTTTCTCTAAAAGCTCACCCAATAAAGAAGTCCTATTGACTAGTTGTGTTAAAGTGGAAAGGTTGTAGAATAATGTTACACTCTAGGCTTTTTCATTCAATATGAATATTTATTGAAGCCAATCAACAGTGAAGAAATATCTTCAAATTAGCCTCATGGGTAGTGTGAAATTGGGCAATCACTGTCATTGTTTGACAGTGTTAGAGTATGTACATAAAAAGAGTTGTACATAATTGACACCTGCTAGGAAGTTTAGTTGTATACAGGTACAGTACACCATGGTTACAAGAGACTCATTATGAGGTAAAATTATGCAAAATAAAAGGAGATTAGAACAGTGGCAATTTTACAGCCACATAATAATTTAATAGGTTGTAGTATACTTAACATTTGTTTATATACAGCATAGCATGGGCAAAAACTGGTATAGGCTCATGGCTAAATTTACAAAAGAAGCAGAATATTAGGACAATAAATTGATATTAATAAATTAATGGAAAATGATGTCACTAGAAGACAATCCTAAATAAATATTAAATTTGCTCTTTATGAAATTAAACCACATCTTTCTTCCTGTTTGTGTTTTAGATCCCCATAACCTAGGACTCAGATGCAGGGTGAATGGAAAGACAATGCAAGACAGTACAACTAAAAACCTAGTTTTTAAGTCAGAACAGTTAATTGCTTTTGTTTCTCGGTGAGTGCTCCTTCTTGCTTTGTTCTTTTGAAGTGGAAGTTTGATAGAGAAGTTACTATACATTAGGAAGGAGAACACAACTGTACTCTGTTGCTAGTCTCAGACCAGGAAAGAAAGTTGTAAAACCTTCCCTGATAATTTAACCAACAAACAAAAGAAAAGTCCCATAATTTTATTAACACATAGCAAATCATTACAATTGTAGTGAGGACTGCAACAAAAAACTTGTTACTTTTATTTGCTGTTTAGTATTATTTGCCCAGCTGTGGAAGATATTTTCATGTGCAAACATTTTTTGCCAAATTATTCATTAGTTGAACATGAAAGATAAGTATTTGTAGTGACCCTCTGTGCTTAATTGTTAGTAACTTAGAAACATTGAACTTTGACATAAAGGGGTAAAAAAATAGCACGTAAAATGATATTACCAGACAGAGTTACAAGAGTCTGCAGGGGAAATGTGCTTCTGTAGAAAAAATCATGGAAAGCTCACAGTATTAAATTTTAGCTTTGAGGGAAAATGCAGTCCCTCCAAATTGGGTTAGTGTACCCTGGTACACTAGTTCAGGAATGGCTCATATCAATCATGTTACAATATTTTTGTCACTTATTTCTTAAATTTATGCAGAATAACTCCTTTGTTTACCTTCAATATTCAATGACTTTATCAGAAAACATTACAAAAAATACTTGTGAGAGAAATAAGAGAAAGATCTGTAAGATTTAGCAAACTTTTGAAAATAAACTTGGGGCGACTGCCTTCTCCCTTTAACTGAGCTTCAGCAGAGTTGTTTTGCTATAATGCTGTATGTGTTGAGACTTATCAATGATGTGGATTTGTCATAGCAATCACTCCCTCTCTGTAGTGTGGTTTTAGAGATTCTGTGTGTGACTTGTAATTTGTTAGTTAGATAGGTGGGGTTTTACACCTCAACTTATAACCTCTTGGTTTAATCTAGCGGCACCCACTGCCTTTTTTCCAGTTTTAAGGCACTGCATTGTTTTCCTTTACTCCATTGCTTATGCGAAGCATCATGCACAGTTGCAGTGGGTTCCATTTTTAAAGTCTTTGGTATGTCTCAACCTGGGAATTGAACCCGGGCCTCCCGCATGAGAGGCAGATGTTCTACCAATAGACCAAACACGCTGTTGTGTGTGACTTGTAGTAATAGACTTGTAGTAATAGTGTACACATATAAATAAACATATCTTCATGTCCTCAACAGGTTCATGACTCTAACTCCAGGGGACATTATCCTAACAGGAACTCCTCCAGGTGTTGGTGTCTTCCATAAACCAGAACCAATCTTTTTGAAGGTAAGCTTTTTTTGGGGATATGCACTACACTTTAATCAGTTAAGCCTTGCAATATGTACGGTAAGTTAAAATGCTTTCATTTTTTAGGGCCCCGATCAAGGAAGCCATAATTCATGTTATGTGTGTTTATAGGAATTGAAGGCTTAGTAGTTTAAGCATTGACCCTTTCAGCTGTGCTGCTGGCGTTCAAAACCTGGGCAGGTCACAGCCAAGCCAAAGACTGATTCCTTCTTATTTATTTCTTAATAGCATAAGAGATTGGAACAGAAATGACAAAACAGTGTGTGAATGTTTGTCCAGGCATGCTGCCATGGTTGCAGTGGTTAGCCTAGCATCAAGGGGCATGAGAACATTTAAGAATGAAAGGAATTTTGTTTGAAATTCTAGTAGTTTGATACCTATGTGTAAAGCGCCATATTAAACTTTACTGTGTTCGGTTTGATAAAAAGAAAAGCATTTATTCTTGTGGCATGTCTGTATGTGTGTATGTATGTATTTATGTATGTGTTTGTGTGTATGGTTATGAGACTTACTTGTAAACATGTTATAACTAGATAGGAAGCATGAATGCTCTTCATCCATGGTGTGTGAATTAGTCATATATGAGTGAATTTGCTTTTGGTAGAGGTCAAAGCTTTCTGAGGTCACAAGGGATCAAGCTCTGAAAACCTTAACACAATAGCTTAAGGAGGGAAGCATGGATACCCTTTAAACTTGGTATGTAGGAGTGTCTTTATATTAAGTTAAGTGAATCCTATTGTTTTAGTTGAGGTCAAATGTTATCTGTGATCACCAGAGGTGAAATCATGAAACTTCTAGATACCTAAAGCTAGATACCTTAAGTTAGGAAGAGCGGATACTCTTCATACACGTTGTTAGCTAAGTATTATCTGCCTATCATTTGACAGAGGAAAATGCGTCTAATCTGGTCTTGTAGATTAAAGGTACAAACTAATTGCATGTGGTTAGCAAGCATATATTAAACAATTTTTTGTGTCCTCAACAGATATATGATTGAAAGGGTAAAACTCAAAACTTAATCAACTTCTCTGATGAAGGAGTTGAATGGCCATGTAGGGGGAAGGGGCAATACAGAGGGAATGGGGTTAGGGATTGTGGGATTGGTAGTTGCTAAAGAATTGAAAAAATCTACTCCTAGCAGCAGATTGAGATCTTCCATTATCTTGACCATGTATGATGGATACAAGTGTAATACAGAAAGCCATTTTTGCCCCATAGAACCAAGACCGTGGAAAGTCCTCAACCAGTCAAGAGCCAGAAAGGGGTTGATGTCATGTGCGTATGGGCAAAGGAAGTCCAGAACCTATGACAATATCCCAAAGGGAAGGGAGAGTCTGAATAGTTACACAGATCTGCATCTTCATTAAATATTTTTACTGAGTGAAGATGACCAATGAAAAGCTGTGAGAGGGTCATAGAACCCACGTACATGGCAACTTTTGGGAATACCTAGAAAGCAAAGTTAGAGCCGCGACAAGTGTGTGTGAATATATTTAAAGATTCTTGGTCAATTGTGACCATTACAGCCCCAATTGAACAGAGTGTGAATAGACCTCAACTTTCATGGAAGGTTTTAATCACATAAACGTGAGCAGTGGTAAGCTAGGATAAGGTCATAGAGCCTTTTGACGTGTATGGATGTCATTGTGGGAATACTTTGTTAAAGAGTAAAAGATTTGTGACACACTTGTTACAGTGAAACATTTAAAGACCATTTGCCCTGTTGGATCATTGTTCTTGACTGATGGAGGTGAAATTCAAGAAGTCAAAAAGTCAAGGTTATAAGAAGCCAAGATTGAAGTAGGGTTGTGCATTTCAATTTATAACCTCAAACCAAAAAGGTGGCACATTCAGGACAAAAGTCTGGGTGATGCACTCTTGTCCATGTTATAGACTTGAGTCTTTCCCTTGCTTCAATGTTTTGTATAGGGGCTTTAAATATCAGTGTTCTATGGTTTTGATCTCAGCAGTTCTAAGTTTTGTATTCATCAGTGTTGTGAATAAAATGCTGTTTGATTTTAAGCACTTTCTGCTTGATACCTCATTTATCAGTGTAAATTACAAAAGTTACAAAGATCTACATATTGGTTGGGTGTGGATTCAGGAGTAACATGCCGTATTTGGCTCCACTTTTTCCCTTCCATCTGACCCCTTTCTGTCAGTTGATAACAAAATCTGTGCCCTAATACCCCTCTAAAGTCATTCTGACTGTGCTTGAGGGAGAACGATGTGGCAAAACATTTGCAATAAAAGAGTAGGTTCAAATATTTATCACCTTTTAAAGTACATTCACTTGCTCCATACTTAACATTTTTGTAGGCATCATGTTTGAACATTGTTTTGAAAAACCCCAATTTTGCTTAACAGCCTGAAAATCCAAAATGAACCCAAACATTGAGAATTATTTTTGTGTTGATACATCTCTTTACAATTTGGAAAATATTGCATTACAACTTCACAGTAAGTTTCAGTGAGGCAACACACTCTTACAAAAAAGAACAGTTTTGCTAAAAAGTCGTTGAACCTTAAGAAACTTTTAATTTCAGTCACTTAAATGTAACTGATGATACTTCAACGTCTGTTTATTTGAAGTTGAGAATTTTTGTTTAGAAGTAGTTTTTGAAAGCTCAGTGTTGGTATGAATTTTCAGGAACGAAAATTACACAAAATTGTTCATATTGTATAGCATCAATTTATCCTTTTACAATTTTCTCTGTTTTATTCACAGCGAGGTGACATTGTTGAATGTGAAATTGATGAAATTGGAACAATTACTAATAAAATTGTATAGTGAGAAGGAGCCTTGATGAGGATAAGAAATAGAAAAATTGGTACAAAAGTGCACTGTGTGTAACAAGAAAAGCAATATTTTTATCAAAAGATGGAGTTAATGTATTGACATTGTGAGACAGATGGGATATTGCTTTCAATATCAAGCAATTACAATTGGTAGAACAGTCTTAAAATTATTATTATCATCAAGCTCTTTGCCTAGAGAAATGATCTAGTGAGTATATTTTCCATAAGCAGTAAACTGGTTGCTCTAGAAACTGCCCCCAGTGTATATAAACATGTATGCCTTATCTTGAGTGACCGCGTGTTTGGTCTAGTGGTAGGGCATCCACCTCTCACACGGAAGGCCCGGGTTTGAATCACAGGTCGAGTCATACCAAACACTTTAAAAATGGAACCTTCTACTGTTGTGTGTGATGCTCTGCATAAGCAATGGAGTAAGGGAAAACAAGCCAGTGAGCCACAACTGGAAAAAATGCTGTGGCC
>WURT03645869.1:0-12072 GCA_009936505.3 Holothuria glaberrima | reverse complement strand
GGCAACAGGTGCAATGAAAGAACTTGACATGAATTATATCCTTTTAGCATAAATCATAGAACGAACGTTTTAGTTAAATTACTGATTAAGTGATGATAGTTTCAAATAGGTGTTTCATTTCATCTTCTTTTCTTTTCCTTTTGCCCATTTTAGATGATTGTCCAGCTGAGCTTCCTGTCCTTTCTGCTTGGATAGGTAAATGCCTCACAATTCTGTAAGTCTATTTACTATAAACACAATCAACATATGACAGGAAGGTTGATTGTTACAAAGTCACTCACACAACATGCAAGCACTAAACAAGGTTTTTTGGTAGGTTTAAAGAGATTCTTTTCGTTTATTTTCAATGTACGGGACTTAACATACTTTACTTGTTTCCTTTTTGAACAGTTGAACACAGCTACAACTCACTAGCTCGCCGTCCCGGCCTACTTCTAATGTCCATAATGTAGACTACGGATGCACCATGTGTGCCTATGTAATATCGAGCAAGTAGTTATATACAGCAGGCAAATGCAGTGTAGGGAAAAGGGATAAAAATGTAGTTATATGAAATCTTTTTCGTCAGGATGCAAATATTTTGTCTAGATTATTTTTTAGTTTCTACATCTTCTGTAAATGCGCAGAGCATATTTTCACGTCCTCGGAGTGACCTATGTTGTTACGTTTTTTGCAAATACCGTACATGTAGTAAATGATCTCATAAGTTATAATACTCTAATGTAAATAGTGTTCAATGTCGCAGTAATTTCTTATCAAAGCTTACATCATACCATATTTCTCTTTTCATTCAATCCAGATGATGCTGTTGGCTGTGAACCAGATGCATCTTACTGCGATCTATTTGGCCTCAACTACGTCTGCACAACCGACATTGTCGATCCATCGCCAGTCAACCTTTGCAAGATTGGAACCAAGGTCTTATGTGCCTTTCCACCTCGAACAACGCCTTTATATGACACACCTGCCAACGAGCTAAAAGTGGTTTCTTACAACATTTGGGATCTTAGATATCTATATTACGAATGTGGCCAACGCCAAAGGACTTGCAGAATGCTGCCGGAAGTGTTTAAAATGCAGCCAGATGTGGATGTATTGGTCTTTAACGAAGCTATGATGGGTGGTTGCTTCGGTGGCTTCAATGTATCAAGTACCCGTTCGATAATGTCCTTTAGAGAGATCTTAAAGGAGCAATATGGGTTTAAATACGCAACAAGAACTATTGGAACGCCGTATTCTCTACCGCGACCTGAAAATGGTGGCGTTTTTATTGCCTCAAAGTGGCCTATAATTGATGATGGATCAAAGGTATACGAAAATTCAAGAAAGGGATCTGCAGACCATTTCTCCAGTAAAGGCGTAGTCTATGTAATGATAAACAAAACGACTGGATCAAACAGTCAAATCTATCACGTCTTTGGGACTCATTTGCAAGCTGGCGGGGGCGACAACGGTACTATAGTTCGACAAAACCAGGCACGTGAAATGCACGATTTTATGTTGAGTAAGAACATTCCTCTAGGAGAAGCTGTTATTTACGCAGGAGATCTCAACTCTGGATGGTTCGAAGACGATGGTCCACCCATGCTCGAAATTCTGGAGGCCACACAACCACAAGTGATTAACATGAATTACACTACTGATCAAAGCATTAACGACTTATTTTTCAATCCTAAAAAATCTCCAAGATGGATCGACTATGCTGTGTACAGTAGTGTTCATCTTCAACCAGTCAATGCAACGACCGAGGGGTTTCGACCCAGATCTCAAGAGTATTTTCAACTATGTATAAACGACATCGCTATCGCCAACGGTCCTATCTATCCTTGGTCACGTCGATGTGAAAACTGGAGAAATGCGACAGACTTGTCCAACCATTTTGCCGTCATGAGTAAATTTGTCTTTGATCCTACGGGTATGGTTACACCCACTGTTGGTGTTCCCATACCGACAACGAGGGTGTCAACAACTGCCGAGGCAACCACAATGATGCACACTACACATGGAGTCCAAACAGCGTCATCACGTCATCATACTTCTCAACATCCTACCACACAGCATTCTACCACAGACCAGAAAGGTAGGCCAATAATAAGTAATCATTTGTTTAAAATTAGCCAACTGCGCTCTTTTGCCGATCATCTGTCCATCACTTGCTATTGGTGCGCATACATTGTCTCATTGACAATGGCGGCAATTTGTTTCCGCGACGAATGATAAGAATTGCCTCCTACAAGTCAGGTATTTAACCGAACTATTACTTTCTTATATTTCTGGCCATTAAGATGCTTTTGCAATACTTTCCGTGCACAGGATAATGCCATATATATATATATATATATATGTCTGTTTTAAGCTGGGAACGGCCTTTCCAAGTAGCAGAGTCCAAGTAACAGCCCCTGCTTTTTAGCTTAAATTTCATACAACCAGTGATTTGGTTTAATTTGCTTTACTGCTTTGCAATTTTTATACTGCTTAAACCTTTTCCTGGAGTCCGTGGAAGGAGATGCCACTCGGTCGAAATGGCAGCCTTTGTATAAAAATATGGTAGAATCACTTTGCATGTGATTCTCTTTTGTACATAGTATAATGAACATCATGACTGTACATGGTCGGAGAAGGTACATGAGTTTATTTTGATAGTAGTAGTATCAACGGGCGTGTCCAAAGTTGTTTATTTATTGCAAAAAATGTCACCTAATCAACGCACGTAGTTCTTAAATATCTTTATGGTTGCGCAAAGTTCACCCTACATATCGACATTTTATTCTTCTCCCTCTCAGTGATATGTCGTGATGATAGCCAAGACATTGATAAACCCACGGTCTGGGTCGGTAAGAACATGCAGCTTATATTTTAATCTTTTCTAACATAGTCACATATTGCAGAGAAGTAAAAGGTTAAATGAAAATAATACAAATAAGTATATTTATTTACTACCCCATACGTATTTAACTTGTGGGACTACATATCGTTGAGTAGTAAGAAAGTTTCAATCATGGAGGAAAATTTTGATTGTCAGTTGGAGTTGACGAAGCATTTTAAACATTGTAACTTGGTATTATTTAAGGTGTATTAATTGTTTTATACGGCAAGGCGTGGCCGACCAATACCCTTCTGGACAGTTATCATCCGGACAGTTTTCCCTAGACAATTCCCACCAGCCGAATTCTCAAAAATGATGATCTGCCCCATCCTGCGTAACCATCCTCACTAGAAACTTTAGAATGTCCTGGGTGGAAATTGTACGGAGAAAAAGTCTTTCGGGTGGGAGTTGCCCTAGGGGAATTGTTCAGAACCCCGATAATGTACCCGGTGAAGGATAACGCAAACTTTTTAAAATTAAATAGCTACATACATTAAGCAAGACGAACTGTAGCCTTTACTTATCCAGGGACCTGTTTCATAAAGGGTTAAGATCAGTCTTAAGTTTGATTTCAATAAGACGATTGCATGACAGATCAAACTTAAGATTAATCTTAACATTTTATGAAACAGGGCCCAGAATAGATGCGTAAGGTATAAGACTTTTCTGTTGACAAAATGTAACGTAAGGAAAAACTCACTCGGCAAGTGCTGCTGAGAAAATAACCACAACATAGCATTCAACACAGCTTCAAAATACCACATGACCGCTAATGCGACCTCTAAGCTACACTGCCCTTTACTTTCTGTTAGCATGTCTGATTAAGTAATATCTTGTTTTGCCACCTCTAGACGACGACCCTGACTGCCAAGCAGACGCGTTTCACTGCGCAAGGTTTGGATTGGATTTTATTTGCCAGGAAGAAATCATCGATCCCCATCCAAATGCAACCTGCCAATCAGGGTTCAAGGCTCTCTGCTCATACCCTCCCATTCCATCGCCACTTGTAACGACTCCTGCTACTTCATTTAAAGCCTTGGCGTACAATGTCTGGGAGCTGAGGTACCTCTACTACCAAACCGGTCAAAGAGAACGAACTTGCCGAATTCTGCCCGAAGTGTTTCGACAGCAACCCGAACTTGATGTCATAGTCTTCAACGAAGCGTTTATGGGTGGATGTTTGGGAGGTTTTAATATTTCCATATCAAGAGATTTCTTACGTTTTAGGGATATCTTGGATTACTACGGATTTCTTTACCACACAGAAACCATTGGAAATCCACCCACCCTGCGTAAGTTCGAAAATGGTGGCGTATTTATTGCGTCCAAGTGGCCAATAGTAGAGTCAGACAGTGTCATTTACAACGCCACTGTACCATTAACGAGCGATGACCTATCTCAGAAAGGTGCAGCTTACGCCAAGATTCTTAAATCGGTTGATTCTGTGAGTCAAGCATATCACATATTAGGTACCCATCTCCAAGCAACGTCACGCCCTACCGCCAACGAGGTCCGTCTTAAACAAGCCAAAGAGATGCACGCACTAATGCTCAGACAAGACATACCACCAAACGAGCCGGTACTGTACTGTGGGGACCTTAACGCAGACCGATTTTCAGAACTCGGTGCGCAAATATTCGATGCTCTTGACGCTGTGAACCCTACAATCGTTGGAGGTGCAAATTATACAGTAGACAAGACAATCAACGACATTTTTGCAGGGGATGGATCAACCAGCCAGAGTTGGATAGATTATGTTCTCTATAGCACAGAGCATTTGCTACCGGTAACCGCAACAACGCAGGTGGTACGTCCGCAGTCAGAGACACCTTTCCATATTTGCTTGGATGAATTCAAAGTTGGGCTTCGTCCGGTATATCCGGAGAATGACAGATGTCGAAAGCCTAAGTTTGTCACAGACTTAGCAGATCACTTTGCTGTCATGAGCAGTTTCGATTTTGAGGGCAGCACATGGCCGTCCTCAACACCGTTGCGATCTTCAACTTCACCGTCGACTACAAAATCCACGGGTAAGTGCTTCTCCCCCTTTTGCCTTAATTCTACAGAGAATCAATTAGCGATGTCTAAGTAGGCCCGTAATAGAGGAGGCAGTGGCGCCTCTAAAAAAATTTCACCGACTTTTTAAGACCAAAGCACCTTAATGATGCCTTAATACGTCTTGAAATACATCACCAACTGAAAGACGTCATTCAATACCTTGTCGGCTATGGGTCCGGCAGTGTTTGATTTCACACAAGTAATAAAGGAAACATAGAAAACATACACCACAGTCTCCTTTCATGTCTCTTGCACATTTGTATCTTATCTGTCAAAATTCTGTTGTGTTTTCCTTGTTGATTAGTAACATAACAAACCAATATCGATCATGTTCCTTTTTTCTCATCAAGCAGAGTGCCCCAGAAATTTTGAAGAACTCTCTGTTTGGGTCGGTAAGTTTCTCATCTGACTTTGCTACTGAATTCACTTGTAATATTAGGCAAGATAAGGAGTGTATTCAACAGTACAACCGTATGTTATTGATTGAACGAAGCAGATGTGGTTCTAAAGATAGCTCATATACGTGTTTACCACCCACAAGAATTGCAAACTTAATGAAATGATCAGTTAGTGTCTTTTTAGCAGTGCATACCACACTGTATACTAATTTATCCTCTCTCTGTTGCCTACGGTGTTAAAAGATTCTTTTTTTCTCCCACTAGACGACGCGCCATATTGTCACGCCGATGCCTCTTTCTGTGACCGGTATGGGTTGCTCTACCTCTGTGAGGAGACCTTCACTGACCCTTCCCCGAATGCCACCTGCCCGATAGGTACCCGTGTCAGATGTGCATACCCTCTTCCCGTGGTAGAACTTGTTGACTCACCTGCGACTACGTTAAAAGTGTTGGCATACAATGTCTGGGAGATACGGTATGCTTTACTTCAGTTAGGTCAGCGCGAGAGAACCTGTAGAATTGTCCCCAAGTTGATAGCAGAACATCCAGACGTTGATGTCATTGTCTTCAATGAAGTTTTCATGGGTGGTTGCTTCGCCCCTATTGGTTCTCTGAACACTTTGACCTTACGTCAGATCTTGGAGTTGTATGGCTTCCCCTATTACACCTCTACCGTTGGCATACCGCGACCAAGTCCTGTCAAAGTCGAAAACGGAGGTGTTTTCGTTGCCTCCAAGTGGCCAATCCTACAGGAGAGTCAGATTGTTTTCAAAGACGCAGATCGCCTGTCCTTTGACAACTTTGCTGGGAAGGGAGTCATGTATGCTAAGATACAAAAGACAATAGAGTCCCACAGTAAGACTTTCCATGTCTTCGGGACTCACATGCAGTCGGCAAACTACAACATACAAGAAACAATTCGTGTGCTGCAAGCAGTCGAGATGTACAACTTCCAGGAAAGTCTCGACATTCCCGAAGATGAGCCGGTCATCTACGCCGGTGATCTCAACGCTGATAGAGTTAACCGACCGGAACACGCAGCAGAAGTCATTGACGCGCTAAGGGCAGCAATGCCAGAAATTGTTGGGGAAATCCCATACACGTTCGATGAACTAGAAAACGACGTCCACTGGGATATTGAAACCGGACGATATTGGTTGGACTATGTTTTATACAGCGTAGAAAATGAGATTCCATTCGCGGCGGCTCTTGAAGTTGCCAGACCCATTGCAGATGCTCCTGTAGAGGTATGCATGATTGCCGGTCTGCCGCTCAGCAGAGATCCCGTTTATCCGGAGTCACCAAGCTGTAGTATAGCGAAAAACATATCTGACCTTTCAGATCATTACGCTGTGGTTGGGGTTTTAGATTTTGATCACTCAAAGGCGACCACAACGCAAGTTCCAGAACCAGGGACAACGAAAGCAGCCGGCACTGCAATTATATGGAACTTTTCATTGCATCTGACAGCGACGATGGTGACATATTTGCTTCTCAATTGATCAGAAAACCAGGCAAGCTTAAACTAAATTCTGCACGGAATTGTGTAGGCCAACATGAACTACATAAATTGTGACATCAATCTGAAATTATGTAAACGGAAAAAAATTCTCATAGTTAAAAGGACAATCTTATTTTAATCTTTTCCAAAAATAGCTAACAGCAAAGATGTATCTTTTATCATAAAAATACAAGAATTCGACGATGAACCTATAACAACGAAATAAAGTTAGTTATTAATTAGTTTTGTCTAGATAGATTTTTAAATGTATTTTGGACATTTTATAGTGAAACTTAACCAAAAGCTACTGTGAAATAATTTCCTAGAAAAAAGAAATCCCTTGTACCTTACATTAACCAAGAAAGGACATAAAGGCTAAGCTCAAAGTCGAAATATGACCCAGGATCGGTCGACATTCGATACACCGGGGATCGTTGGTTCAGAAAAAGTAGTTTTATTTTCCGATACCTCTTACCGATGTTGAGAAAACTAGTGAAACATTTTTCACCAGAATATTAGGGTTCAATTCGCTCTCCTACAACATTGCACATCAGCATCATAACAAAACGACACACCTTAATACAGATCCTTCACAGACCGGTGACGTGAGTCAGCACTGCTCTTTGGCCTTACGTACATCAGATGTAGAATAGTAACGTCGTTTTAAAGTACATCGGTCGATAGCCTGAGATTCGCAAAATCACAAGGTACAAATAACTGGAATCTTACTGGACGTTAGCAAATCTTGTGGAAATATTTGCCAGGCATAGGACCTGCCGTTAATAGCCATTTCAGTTAAGCCCTGTGAGTATTGTAAACCTACTGTAAATCTCTGCATTTTGCCACACTTTTCTTCATCACTATGCAGTGGCAGAAGTTTTTGCCCTCGAGAGTGGAGGTTGGAGATGAAAACTTTGTTAAAAAATATGTCATACTTATTCACACATATTAAGTATGTGGAAGCTATTATGCTTTAAGCATTTTCACCTCTTTTGTTGAGAACAGATTTTGCCAAAATTTCTTTGAAATTCTATTTAAGTCATTGTCGTTGAATAAACACTGTATATAAAGATGGTCAAACAAACATTGAAGTGGAAATCCAATTTATAGGATCACTATGATGCTTTTGAATATTGTCTTCACTCCCTAGTTCTTGCAAGCGTATTGACTCCTCTCGACTTTGGGATTCACTTTTCTGTTTCATTCCGTTTACATGGGATGGCGTGCGTGCTATAAGACCCCGAGTTCGTCATCAGATTGTGACCAAATTTCCCATATGAATCCACCAGTCATAAAGATGCGTCCCGTGCATCCAGTGTGCTAATTGCCGAGAGTACGAGCTGGGTAACATCAATCTAAGATTTGCATGTGTATGCTCACGTCATCTTAACATGGTTTTTTCCTTTTTTACTTGGCTACTATAAAATGTTCGCCAGTCCCTGCAAATGCAGCTGTGATCTTAATAATAACTAGAAACCGTAGGAGCCCTTTGTGTGTGTGTGTGTGTGTGTGTTTTTGTTTGTTTGTTTTTTGGTTTTGGGGGTTTTTTTTTTCTTTTGTTTTGTTTTTTATGAAGATAATCTCAGATAACGCTTTCGTTAATTAAGGTGAACATTTTTTTAAATTTTTAGATAGCTGGAATGGCCTGATTTTGAAACATGTTTCACCGTCAAAGTTGAATATGTAAGATAAATTCCTTTGATAACTTGCGAATGTTTTAAATTGCTGTTTTCAGGAGCTGTGTTGAATGTTTACTGAAATCATCAGCAAGTATGAAGGCTACATTGTACTAGTTTGCTTCCCCTAAACTAGCATCAGAGATTACTTAACGATAGATAAACTGTACTTATCCTGTCAATTTGATTTGGTTTGTTACCATGTGGTTCTAACTGAATGACTGACTAGTTAGTTTTGACTGCGCGAACAAATATTGAATCGTGTTGCTTAATCTGTCCAATTATAGCAACTTCGAAGTAGTTAATGCCAGCAATTGAGTGAATGAATGTCTAATCTTTGGCCGGAACGCTGAAAACTTAAGTTAGCGTCATTTTAAGAGTGATAAATCTTTGATAATGAGCTAACCTAGCGACGATAAAGTTATGAATAGCTTATGCAACTAATGAATATGCAGAAGGTTGTTCGTGACAGAATGCCCTGTACCAGACACGGAGTCATCTTAGGTTCATCATTGGATGTTTTGATTCTATTCTTTCATTTACTGCATTAAAGAGTCAGTATGACAATGCGTTAATTTTGTGTTGTTTAGTTAGTGCTTCATAAACTTGAGAATCATCCTCGGAATTGTCAACTGTTATAGTCGTTAGACCTTTCTGTCAAAAATTAGCGGAAAGGTATTAACTTTAAGAGAGAAGGCTATACCGTGCATCAGGAATACGACTCACAACGCTGG
This sequence comes from Holothuria glaberrima, assembly GCA_009936505.3. Classification (NCBI taxonomy): domain Eukaryota; kingdom Metazoa; phylum Echinodermata; class Holothuroidea; order Aspidochirotida; family Holothuriidae; genus Holothuria; species Holothuria glaberrima. The sequence continues at coordinate 2,839 of WURT03645869.1, read as the reverse complement.
AAATGAAACTTACTACTTTTACTACTACTTTGCTGATAGTTCTTAGCTGCTTGGCATGTGTACAAGGTATGATTAACATTTAACTTTATATTATCGTAGAAATAACTTGTAAGCTCTTAAGTGAATACTTTGATATTTCAAAACTTAAGAATGTTTTGTTTTATCTTCCTTTGTGATATGAGAGAAATCCTGCTAGTCTGTAAGGTATCTCCAAACTGAATTTCACAGTCACTTAAAAATTCGTATGACAATTTACCAGGGGCGTAGCAAGCGGGTGAACAGGGTGGACAAAGTCCAGGGGCCCCTACCAAAATCAACATGGTATTGGTATTGAGCCCGGCTATGATGCTCAATTTTTGTTTTGGGGGACTTTTGGATTTGGTTATGGGGCCCCTTACAGCTCCTTGTCCATGGACCCTAGAGGGTCTTGGTAAGCTACTGCAACTTACGCAAAAGTTATTTTTCTGGAGGAGGTAAGACATGTTTTTAAGATGATCTAGCGGAGGGACAGGGCTTACCAACACTGTAAAAGGTTAGGTAAAAAAAAATCACCAACGCCGGGCACGTTTTGAAAATAAATTGGGTAAAGTTAAAATTGGTGATTAATGCTTTTAACGAGAAGCACGTTACCACTATACAAGTTATTCAAAATGTCGATAAACCCCTCAATCAACACTCATAGGCGTAGGAGTACTTTTGAGTGAGGTCAAAATGAAAATATATGGTCAGGAACGGGTTTGAGATACTATCTAAGCAGAACGACACCATATGTTGGCTTTTTCGTAATGAAGTATTTGCGCCCCTTTAGAGCAACAAAAAGGTAACAGTCTTTGTGAGTGATCGCAGTCAAGGATTACACACTTTATCAGACCTACTATCTTGACTATGTATAATGAAGAGAATGGAAAATTCTACTACGGGGCCATCCAGCCCTTGCACCTCTTTTGTGCCGCTACTAATTTAATAGTGATATGGGCCAGTGATGTCATTAATAAATTGCAATAGTGAAGTATCTTGCAGGTCAGATCACTTGTCTCTTCAAACACAGGCTAAATACCACCAGCGGCAAGATGTTCTCGATGCACCCCAAATGAACTTTGTAGTTGTAATTTTCAGTTACATGTCATATCCTTGGGAAGCGGGGACCAGTCATATAAACGAATAGCTTGAAAGATATTAAAAGTTAATCATTGTTATCTTATTCAATTTTAAATTAACCTAGTGCCAAATTTAACTCATTCTTAATACTAAGAAGGTGTTAATAAGTCAAAAAAATTGGCGTGCTTCTCGCGCAAATTTAACTAAACCTTTGAATTTATAATACTGTTAAAGTCTGGTGTTCTATGGGTCATGAGCGTATACGCGTCAGCACATATTTTAACTTTTCTCCACTTTTCCCAGACAAATATGGTACTTATCCAAAAATATACAGAGTATACGTTCTTTGCTCTACTAACTGACTTTTATTATAAAAACAGCTTCTGATGAAATGCGGATTATAAATAAATTGCCTTAAAAAGCCATTCCCTTCAGCACTCTTAGCGCACACCCATAGCAAGTAAGTACGTACCACATTATTACGTTTGGACAACTTGTATGGTACTGTTGTTCCAAAGCCTTATGCAATCCTACCATTATTGATTAAGTTCCCCCCCCCCCATACAATCCCCTTCAAACTGATCGGCTTTTAATCTGGCCCGGTCAGGCTATTGCAAAAAAGATCAAATTGTAATATTTGTTGTTTATTCATCAGTGCGCATCAAACGCATTTAAAGACATGTTAAATCGCCACGTTGACATGCACTTAAGGCCCTGGAATGGTCCCCTTGGTCATTCCATTTCTTGCTCACAATGATTTGTCTACCCAGTGCCGTGCTAATGGGAGCAGTTCGCCCCGGATACCAGCCTTGGGGACTACAAAGTCACGATATTACTTTTTATGATAAATCAGAGTTCAATTTTACAGTTTTAAGGAGACTTGATGGGACTATTTGTTGCCTCTTTCTAATTAAGTAATGCACCCGTTGATCGACGTTCATGGCTGCCATGGTGTATCAGAGAGAAGCTGTTATATCCACTCTTATTAACGTGTAATTATAGAATAATTGCAAAATTGAAAATGCAAATTGTGCTTGGGACAGATAAATTTGTAGTACAGTTGATTTGTCTAGTGTCGTCTTGTTCTGTGTAAAAGACGCATGACGGGGAAGGGGGATTTTGAATCAATAAATCTTTTTAACAACCAGCCCGTTCGGCGATAGAGCCCTAGTCGATTTGGAAAGTGGTCACGTCTTCAAAAACAATTTTAACAGAATTTTTACGGTGTTTATTCTCTTATTCTTTCGTAGCCGCTGTCCAATGTGGTGCAGACTTTAATGCCAAACTATCGGTGTGGGTCGGTAAGTAGCACTCAAGATTGTAAAGATAATTTCATTTCAAGACCTTTGCCCTCGATTTTTCGTACCGTAATATTTATCTTATTACAAGTTCATTATTTCACATCAAGTTATATAGGTTTCGGCGATTTCTCTTGACAAGAATTTAATTTCAGCATTTGGCTGGTCCGTTAGCCTATATGAAAAGTGCAAACCACTTTATATCGACTAAGGCTAGGACATAAGCATTTGCTTATGCCCTAGACACTCCGGCAGTCCGCCGGTGGCCATAAGGCCGACAGAGGGCCTTTGGAGGTCCGCTGGCTGACAAAAACTTGCATGATGGGTGAAAGTTTTTTAACCAGTCAGCGTCTCCGCTATCGGTGGACCGTCGGTGTTGGTGTATCATTTCATACCAGGGAGTTGCTGTTGTCCAAATTACAACTCCCTGTTCAAAAGACAGG